>VOCP01056032.1:0-38171 GCA_007922195.1 Podocnemis expansa | reverse complement strand
CTCTGCAAGCACCGGTGGGGTTCAGCGCCGGGCAGCGCTGAACCCCGTGGGTGCCTGCAGCCCGGCTGTGCAGGCGCTGGCCAGGGGACACCCCTCAGCACCCTGGCCAGGGTGCTGAGTGTTCCCTGGCCAGGGTGCTGAGGGGGCAGCCCTTGACTTCTTGTTTCGGAACGTCTTGTTCTGAAACAACATGTTCACATGAGTTGTTTCGAAACAAGTGTTTCGAAACAAGGTTGTTTTGCCCCCAAGTGGGGTTTAACTTGTTTCGAAACAACTGTGCGTCGTGTGAACATGGTTTTTTTTGTTTCGAAACAACGAGGTTGTTTCGAAACAAAAGTGCTGTGTGAACACAGCCTAGGAGCTTTTCGCCTGAGTGGGAGCACCTATTTGTGGACCTAGTTCCAATGAAGAAGGTCTCCCCACTCGGGCCAGAAGATTGCGCTACTCCATCTTCCACCATGCCGTGGTTCAAACGCTGTGCCATATACAGCAAGGCCTTCCCGCGGAACTACCCCCATGAGAAGTGCCTCCAGTGCTTGGGCGAAAGCCACATGGTCACCATGTGCTCTATCTGTCTGTTCTTCAAGCTGAGGACAATCAAGAACAGGGAGCAAAGGCACCATGCCTTGGCCTCCAAGCAGGCTCGGCAGCCCTCTTCCAAGGCTTCGGGACCTCCTGAAGTACCATGTGCCAGTTCGGCACCAGGACCCACATGGCACCACGTCAACAGGGGCTGCAGGACAAGCTCGGTACCAACCTCGGTACCACAGCACCAACACAATCCCACGTCTCTGACACAGGACTCTCCCTGGCACCGGTCGGCTCGACCCCTGTAGCGCGGTGCCACATAGCTCCATGTCTTTGAAATGGGACTCTTCCCAGAATCAGTCAGGGTTGCTGCCCATCCTGATGACCCCAGAGGCAGCGGAAGCTGCCAGAGTACTCTTCCTGCTGCCTACACCTCCCTCCCTGGCACCAGTTAGAAGGAGTAAGCCAGCTTTCATGTTGAGGGCCTGGGCCCAACACAAGCAGCACCACTCTCCTTCCCCACCACCAGCCCCGGCCTCCGAAGCTCCAGAGACCGTCACCCCCTTGAGTCCAAGTACCGTGGTGCTGTCCCCATGGCAGCATATCACCCTGCCGTCTCTGGTACCGCCCTGTGGGTCCCAAGATGCTTCTCCCTGTTCCAGCCCAGGGAAAGGGGCTCCGAAGGGCTCTAAACAGCCTCGGTGCTGGGTCTCGGTGCCATTGCCCTTCCGGTACCACCTTCATGAATGGTCACTGCAAGAGGCCCCTGTGACCATGCCAGTACCACCCCCGGCACTGGGGAGAGCCGTAAACCAGGTACCGTCTTCTTACATGGGCGGTTTGTTGGCGCATTTTGATCTACTGCACCGCATCTCAGCCTACATTGGGATGGAGATCTAATCTTCATAGGCACCCTCCAATGCTTTATTCAGCCCAGTGTTCTCCTTGGCAGAACCAGTCATGGTTCCCCTCCATCCTAGTGTCTGGGACTTGGCCTCCTCCCGCTGGCAAAACCCAGGTTCCATCTCCCCAGTCTTACATATGGCAGGCCTCAAGTACAGGGTCCCAGGGTCAGAGTTCCCCTCACTCACCCATCACCCAGTGCCACCTCATGTTGTGGTGGAGGCGGCCTTAGAGCCAGGACAGACTCCCCGCGATCCCCTCCCAACATTGAGGAATGCAAGGGAGTTAGAGTTACTGGGATGGAAGGTATACTCTTCCTTGGCCTTCCAGTTGCATACATAATGCCATCCTTGGGTGGCAGCTCCTCCACCTTTCAGGAGACATAAGAGTTCATGGAGTACACTCCAGACATCGAAGAGTGTATCACTCCATTGATCCCAACTCCAAACTAAATGGGGCCCTCCCCTTTACTGTGACTATTTCAATGCAGGGGAGCGTCACTCCCACATGCTTCCTTGTGGACAAAATACTATCGTTCCCCCCACACCAGGTGGTTGGAGGCCCCCTTGTTGACCCTCATTTCTTTCCTGTCTGCTCCCCTTTCCCGAAAGTGGCTGGGCAGGGAGACCTTCCCTACCCTTCTTATGTGCCACCCTAACCCCTTCTGATTGTTGCTAACGGGACCAGATTAAATATAGCTCACATTTGTTTAACCCCATCCAAGGCCCTAAGGTATGTGCCTCCAGCTTGGGATACGGCAACCCCTTCCTGAACCCATAGAGCAGTCATATCGCTTCCACCTGTCAAGTATCAGACATGTGGGCCGGAGCCTGTCTAGGGACACAGGCCTTAATAACTCGTTCGTGGGCCCCATGCCAGTGATGAAACCCCTACACTTGCTACTGCAAGCTGGTTCACAGCATGGTGAACGATTTGTTGAGGGGTTGTGCCAACTGGGCCCCTGCTTCATTTCTGTCTAGGCTAATGGACAATGGCTCCCTTTTTCCCTCTCTGGGCCTGTTGTTCACAGCCACCCAGAATGTGCCATGGAGACCGAACATCCATACACAGGGTCTCTTTGACAAGATGGACTGGTATTACTTTCCCCTCCTCTTTCTCCCCAGCTCTAATATGCCCATTCCCTCCCACTCAAATTGGAGGCTCTCGGGTCATGGCTGTTAGAGGAAATGAGGTAACAATAATGATGTTCCTCTCCCACCACTTTGTCACTCAGTCAGAGTTGAACACAGTCATCTCTCTGCTTTCCTCACTAAACTCTCAGTCAAAGCTGCCCAGTCAGCTCAGCAGATGTCTTTATCCTCAGAGTCAAGGGTCCAAGGCTGGTGAAGTGCACCCTGGCTGGTGTCCATAGATGTGGTCCACAGACCACCCCTGTAGGCAGGATACTATTCTGGTCCCAACCATCGCTTCACCTAGCAGCCGGGTCCCTCCCATATCCCCCTCCACCCAGGGATGGCCATAGCGCTGTGGTCATTCCGGCCCAGCTCCAGGACAATCGTGTCCAGGTGTCCCATGGGTACAACTCCCTCTTCCTCATCAGAATCTGGAGGTTCTCTAGCCCTACTGGTCGCTTCTTGGTTTTATGCTTCCATCCTGGGCAGCTCCTAAGGGTCTTCCTCACTGGATAGACCGCACATGATATACACCATGATTTCATCCAGCCACCGGCAATTCGAGAGCTAGCCATCCCCTGATAGGTTGCACTCTCAGGGTAAGATCTAATGACATCAGTAGCATGCTCTTGGTAGATGCTGCAAATAAATCAGAAGTCTCTTTGAAGAGACGGCAGGATGTACACCTTCAGGGTGGAGGACCTTCATTCTGTCCCGGTGGAAGATGCTCTTCCCTCCTCCAGTATATCTTATTTTCTCCCCAGGGGTCTTCCTAAAGGAGCCCCAATCCTGACTCACACCTTGGCAAATTGCCAGCCCTAGGGTTGGTGCCATATCGGTTGGGCTCTTTCCATTGGCACAAGGTCACGTAAACCAATGTGAGCCTAATCCCATAGGCCATGGAGATCCAGCACCCAGGGTTATTGTATTTATGACTCTATCCCCGGGCATCGCGTCATTGCAATTTGCCTCTCACCCCTATACTCCTTTGGCTGTTCGCCACTGCTGATTTCAAAAAAAAAAAGGGGGGGTACCCACCACTGTTCCCTCTAAGCTGCGCTGGCGCACTGCAGCGCAGCCTGCCACAGCCACCAGCGCAGGGAAGGCTGTGGGCAGCGCACTGCCGGCAGCCAGAGTCCCTCAATAGAGTTCCTGTGGAGCAGGGAGTTTTGAAAACTCCCGTCCAGAGAAGCTCTACCGGAGCATGCCTAGAAAATCTGGGCATGCTCTGTAGAGCTTCTCTGGCCCAGGAGTTAGGGCTGGGCCCTGCCGCTCCAGTCCAGCCCCAACTTAAGGTAAGTATGTGGGGGCTGGGGGGGGGTGATGCCAGGAGTGGGGGAGGGTGATGTCAGGAGCAGGGGGAACTGGGAGCGGGGGGGTGATGCCGGGAGCAGGGGGGCGATGCCAGGAGCGGGGGGGAGTGGGAGTGGGGGGGAGTGATGTCAGGAGCGGGGGGGCTGCTGCTGGGAGCGGGGGGGAGTGGGAACGGGGGTGCGATGCCGGGAGCAGGGGGGGTGATGTCAGGAGCGGGGGGGCTGCTGCTGGGAGCGGGGGGTAGTGCCGCTGGAAGCGGGGGGAGCTGTGCAGCGGGCCGCACAGCGGGCCCCATGGGGGGGAAGGGAGTGCAGTGAGCAATAAGAGTTGCTCAGCTGCCCTCTCCCATTAGAGGAAACATTGGTACCCACCACTCCCAACATGACAATCCTATGGTCTTCTGAAATTCCCTATAGGAGGACCATTAATTTGTGTTGCTGCCAGAACACTAACCCCTCTGGGTCTCTCATGCCTCTGCCAATATGCTCTTAGGCAGAGCAGTTAGAGTCACATTTCTCAACTATAGCCACAATGCATTGGTATCATGTTTATGCGTATGGTGACTTCAGGCCCTCCTGCACAGGCACGACAATTGGCACTCAGACAAACTGGGTCTACTTCTCTCCACTGAGTTAGGTCCTGCAATCTCAGGTTACCCTTGCCTGGACGACAGTCTTTTATCGATTCCTTAGACCTCTCGAGGACCTTTGTCGTCGGACAAATACCCAAGTCAGAGACATGCTGTGCTGAAGGTGGAAGAACCAACTCCACCCACCATCCATCAGTATAGCTAGCAGTCATCTATTTCTGAATGTATTCGAGCAGCGCTCGAAGAAGAATGATGGGTTACTTACCAGTAACCATCCTTCTTTGAGACAGGCTGCTTGGATTCATTCAGATCCCTCCCCCCGGTCCCCGCATCTGGAGTTGGTGACTCCTAGGAACTGGGGAGAGGTCGGGTTTAGGTATCCTCAGTTAGACATCAACTGTAATAATAAACTTAGTTTAGACTGTTGTGATGCTATCTGGATCTAGTGGACTCTTTATGATTTTTTTTCATATTAATATTTCATATTTGAAATAATCCATATGTGATATGCCATGTCTGGTATCAATAGACAGGCTGTAATCTGCTAGGAATGATTATATGATTTGTAGGTAGGTATATCTGTATTAGAAATTAGGACTCTTATTTGTTTTATGTCTGTTCCAAGTTGTTTGAGCTGAGGCAATCCCAGACTGGGCGTCTGCAAACTATTGTCATATTAATGGCCCATCAGGAGGGGCTCCCAGCTGGAATGGTCCTAAGAAGAAAGCTGTTTGACCAGTTACCCAGACTGACGATGTGGCCCAAATCCATTTTGATCTGACAAGGACTCTGTGATAAAAAGCAGGGGACCCATCTCCATTTTGTCTTTACTCTTCAGTCTTCAGTCTGTCTGCAACCAACACCTCCTCTGGAACTATTCTCCTGGGACTGAACAAAGGACTGAGACCCACTCATCTGCTGCTGCTGCTGCTGGGTGCATATTAGAGGAATGGGACTACCCTGCAACCTACAGGATCATCAAGGATTTGTTTTCTATGGACTCTAAACTGTTTGTATGTATGTGTTTCACATTGACCCCTTTACAATCTCTTATGTTTTGTTTGTTTTCCTTTTATATTAAACTTTTAGTTGTGGTTAATAAAGGCTTGGCTGGCAGCGTGGTATTTTGGGTAAGATCCGAGCCTACATTTTTCTAGGTGATGTGGCTGACCCTTTAGGGTCAGAACCTATTTCTTTAAGAGACTCAGTGGCTAGGGGGGACCATAGAAGCTGATGTGCATAAGGGGGGCTGTTTCTGTTGTGTTACGCTTGGTGATGACCAGAGTGGGGAATCAGAAGCATATTTTGTGACTGACTGGGAGACTGGTTTAAGTACCATCCATCAGTGGATTAGGGGTTTGGCCTCTGGTTTTCACAGCTTGCCCTGATTTTGTCACATTCAGAAGGTTATCCCAGGAGGCCTATGCCACAACTGTGAGTCATCTTTTATTTGACTGTGATCAGGGCCATTCATGGAGGTGTGGGGCTCAGAACCAATAAGCCTTTGTGAGCCACCTGATGCTTGGGGGAGGGTGGCCGTGGCTAGGCTCCGTGCTTCCACCTCGCCTCTCAGTCTAGTGCTGTGCCATTGTGGGAGGACAGGTTGGCCCAGAGGTCCGGTTCCACACTCCTGCCCTGACCCTTGCCTTCAGCTTGCTGCTGAAGGCAGCAGGGCTGTGAGGCAGCAGGGGGGCCACTGGGCAGCACAGAGCCTGCAGAACTGCAAGGCCTGTTGTGGTTGCCCCATTCACCCCCGCAGGGTTGGCAATGATTGTGATTATTTCCTTAACTGACTAACCAATTGATTTTCAAACATTTTGATTTATCTTCACTTAAAATCTTACTGCAGTCAATAAACTTGTGTTTCTTTTATCTAAGGCAGTGCTATGTTAAAGGAGTAAATGTGAAGGCCTCAGTGAGAGCATGCCTTGTGCACAGCATAGCAATCTCTTTGTGAAATTGATGAACAAGTGTAAAGAAATTTTCAGGGTGCTGTGGGGGGCTCATTGAACCTTGACAGATGATGTCCTCAGGGTTGCTTCTGGGACTTGGGGTGGAGGCTGGAAGACCATTCCATGAGTGGCTAGAGAGTGCCTGTTCTAGTGGACAAGGGACTGATTACATGCATATGGCTGGCCATGAGTTGACCTAGGAGTGGGAGTTCACACAGCAAGGCTGGGAAGTCAGGGCCCAGGAGTAGAGAATTTGGGTGGCACAGTGACACACAAATGCAGTTTACAGGAAGAGGCCATGCCGGGATCTGCAAAGAGCTACTGTGGATTGCAGGTGTCAGCTGAGATGCCATAACATTCTCTGCCACCAATCAGTTCCCAGGCCCTGATCAGAGCTGGTCTCCTCAGAGGGAAAAGACCCATCTCACATTCCCCATCATGACAACAAGCATGGGCTGAAGCATACAGAGTGGCTGGATCCCAGTGATTTATTCTATAGGAATAGCCAGACCGGGTCAGACCAATGGTCTGTCCAGCCCAGTGTCCTGTCTCCTTACAGGTACTTCAGAGACAATGACTAGCCCAGGGAAACATCCAGTGATCCACTGATACTGCTCTGCTCTATCAGACAGTGCCAACTGCTGGGTTTAATCACTGGGAGGCTGGGGCTTAAAGATCCAAGAGAGAAGGAAACAGTTCCAGGTACGGGATCTCATCAAACTTGAGGTTAATTCCAGGAGACAGAGTGACCTAGACACGTTAGAGGAATGGGGCAAAAGAACTCTGGGGGAGTTCAACAGGGACAAGTGCAGAGTCTTGCACTTATGATGGAAGAATCCCAGGTATGGCTGCGGACTGGGGACTGACTGGGTAGGCAGCAGTTCTCCAAAAAAGGACATGGGGGTTACAGTGAACAAGAAACCTTATAGAAGTTAACAGTATGCCTTTCTTGCCAAGAAGGTTAATAGCATATTGGGCTTCAGTATGAGGAGCGTTGCAAGCAGATCAAAGAAAGTGATTATTTCCCTTTATTGGACGCTGATGAGGCTGCATTTGGAGTCCTGCATCTAGTTTTAGGCCCCCTGTGATGACTTAAGAAAACATCTTGGGCTATTTTAGTATGTCGGGGTGATATCCAATGTCTCTTCTTTTCTGCTCCTGTACATTGGTGATGGGACATGGGTGTGTGATAAGTATAAGAACCACTGGGAGGAATGGGCTTTAGACAGACCTTACCTGGACCCCCTGTGGGTGACACAGGTTGTGGCTGGTTTAGACCAGACAAAAGCAGAGGTGGCATTCATCACCTTGCAGAGGCATGCCTATGGGAACAAAGTAGCCTAAGCACCCTGGCTCAAGAGGACCTGATCACCCACTCATTTGTGGACACAGAAAATCACTTCACCTGGGCTGGGGGGTCAAGGAAAACCTGAAAAAAGAGACTTCTTTGTCTCAGGGTCTTCCCATAGATCCCATTTTCAACTAACATCAAGGACTGACACTTACTCACAGGGCAAGGCAGTGGTTGTAAATCATCACAGCCAAACCTAGAAGTGGACAGTAACAGATGTCTTAGATTGGAATGTGAATTACCTTTTATTTGATTATGGTTATCTCCTTGACTGATTAATTAATTGATTTTAGATCAGTTTGACTCATATCCACTTAAAATCTTCCTGTAGTTGATACATTTCTGTTTGTTTTGTTTAAAGCACTGTTATATTAAAGGAGTGCATGTAGAAGCTTCATTGTGAGCAAGGCTGGTGCATAGCAATGTCTTTGTAAAATTGACAAGTGTAAACGGGCAATCCAGGAAGTTTATAGAGAGTGTTGGGGACAACTTTCTGGTACAAATGCTGGAGGAACCAACTAGGGGACTTGCACCTCTCGACTTTCTGCTCACAAACAGGGAAGAATTGATCAGGAAGGTAGAGGTAAATGGCAAGCTAGGTAATAGTGACCATGACATGGTTCAGTTCAGGATGCTGATTAAAGGAAGGAAGGAAAGAAGCAAAACACAAACCCTGGACTTCAAAAAAGCAGATTTTGGCTCCCTCAGGGAACTGATGGGCAGGATCCCTTGGGAAGCTAAACTGAAGGGAAAAGGAGTCCAAGAGAGTTGGTTATATTTTAAAGAAACCCTGCTAAGGGCACAGGAAGTTGCCATTCCAATTAGGAGAAAGAACAGCAAACATGTAAGGCAGCCAGAATGGCTTAGCAAAGAACTCTGCTCCGAGCTTAAACATAAAAAGGAAGCTTACAGGAAGTGGAAGCTTGGTCAGATGACTAAGGAGGCATATAAAGATATTGCTAGGGACTGCAGGGATAAAATCAGAAAGGCCAAAGGACAAATGGAGTTGTGGCTAGTGAGGGATGTAAAGGATAACAGGGAGTTCTATAAGTATGTTAATAACAAGAAGAGAATCAGTGATGGTGTAGGTCCCTTACTGAATGGGGCAGGCATCCTTGTGACAGAGGATGAGGGAAAAGCTGAAGTGCTCAATGCATTTTTTGCTTCAGGTTTCACAGGCAGGGTCAGCTCCCAGCCCACTACCATGGGTAGGGCAGATTGGAGAGAAGAAGACAGGCCCTTGGTGATGGAAGGTCAGGTTAGGGGCTGCTTAAAGAAGCTGGATGTGCACAAGTCCATGGGGCTGGAGGAACTGCAGCCAAGGGTGCTGAGATAGCAGTACCGTTGGCCATTATCTTTGAAAACTCACGGCGAACGGGGGAGGTGCCAGAGGCCTGGAAAAAAGCAAAGATAGTGCCTATCTTCAAGAAAGGCAAGGAGGAGGATCCAGGGAATTACAGACCTGCAAGCCTCACCTCAATCCCTGGAAAAATCATGGAGCAGGTTCTCAAAGAATCCAACCTGAAACATTTGGAGGCAAACAGAGGGATCCGGAACAGTCACCAAGGGGAAATCATGCCTGACCAACCTCATCGCCTTCTATGATGAGATGACTGGATTTGTGGATGCGGGAAGAGCCGTTGATGTCATATACCTTGACTTTAGCAAGGCTTTTGATACGGTTTCCCACAGCATTCTCATTGGCAAATTAAGGAAGTATGGGTTAGATGCATGGACTGTAAGGTGGATAGAAAACTGGCTAGAACAACGGTTTCAGCGTGTAGGAATCAATGGCTCCATGTCAAGTTGGCAGGCAGTAACAAGTGGTGTGCCCCAGGGGTCGGTCCTGGGGCCAGTTCTGTTCAATGTTTTCATTAATGATCTGGATGATGGGATAGATTGCACACTTAGTAAGTTTGCAGATGATACCAAACTGGGGGGAATGGTAGACACCCTAGAGGGCAGAGACAGGATTCAGGGAGACCTAGACAAACTGGAGCAGTGGGCCAAGAGGAATCTCATGAGGTTCAACAAGGATAAGTGTAAAATCCTGCACTTGGGACGAAAAAACCCCATGTACTGTTACAGGCTGGGGAGTGATCAGCTAAATAGCAGCACTGGAGAAAAGGACCTGGGAGTCATGGTGGATGGGAAGCTGGATATGAGTCAGCAGTGTGCTCTTGCTGCCAAAAAGGCCAATGGCATACTGGGCTGCATCAGAAGAAGTGTTACCAGCAGATCAAGGGATGTGATCATTCCCCTCTATTCTGCACTAGTGAGGCCACATCTGGAATACTGTGTCCAGTTTTGGGCTCCCCACTACAAAAAGGACATGGACAAATTAGAGAGAGTCCAGAGGAGGGCAACCAAAATGATCAAAGGGCTGGAGCACAAGCCCTATGAAGAAAGACTGAAGGAACTAGGCTTATTTAGCCTGCAGAAGAGAAGACTGAGGGGGGATTTGATAGCAACCTTCAACTACTTGAAGGGTTGCTCCAAGGAGGAGGGAGCTCGACTGTTCTCGGTAGTAACAGAGGGCAGAACGAGAAGCAATGGTTTCAAGTTACAGCTGGGGCAGTCCAGGCTGGATATTAGGAAAAACTTCCTTACTAGGCGAGTGGTGAAGCAGTGGAATAAGTTGCCTAGGGAGGTGGTGGAATCTCCATCTCTGGAGGTGTTCAAGTCCCAGCTGGACAAAACACTGACTGGGATGATCTAATGGGAGTGGTCCTGCTTTTTTTGGCAGGGGGTTGGACTAGATGACCTTGTGGGGTCCCTTCCAACCCTATGATTCTATGATTCTATGATATTCCACTACCAGACACATAAATCTCAATTGTACCTCATTTTGCTTACTTTAGTTCTGAGAGTATTTACACTCTAGGCATACTAATTATAGCCTCCCTTTTATTGTTGAAAATGATTTGGATAAAAATCCCCCCCGTAAACTCCAAAACTGAGATGTTAGAGAAACTTTATATTAAAGGAAGATACTCACAATGTTTAAAGTTTCCTGTATGCCTAATCAATTTTTTGCCATTCACTTAGGGGATTGTTGTCTCAGATTTAGCTTTTGGGCATGATAATGTAACAGACTCTAACCTAGCTCTGTTTGATGCAAATTCTTTAGGCACAAAAGATGGCCCAGGTTACAGAGATGTGATGCTGTGAGAAACTGTTTTGAAACATATTTGCTGCCCTTGCCACCTTTAAAAGTTTTGAATTTCTCAGATAACTTTACTTAAGGCGTTGCCCCAAGGGAATCTGGGAAGCAGTTGCTACCTAGTGATTGTGATTTGCAATGCATGGTAATTTAATATGTTTACTGAGGTCAGAATAGGTGTATTTTTAAGGTTGATAGCTAGCTATTAAATACAATCCCCTCAACATGTCACTCTCATGATCAAATCTGAAGCTATCTACTTAATTTCAATCTACGTTTTGGACATTTAGGGCCTGATCCACTTTGAACCCCTTTTACCCCAGTTGGGCAGCACAACAGGGACTTAAATTCCAAAGGGGCAGCCGTGTTAGTCTAGTAAAGCAAAAAAAAGCAAGGAGTCTTGTGGCAGTTAAAGACTAACAGATTTATTTATCACATGAGCTTTTGTGGGAGAATATCCCACTTTGTCAGACGCTTTGAAGAGGGAGAACTTACAGAACAGGATGAAAATAAATGCAGGGGAGTGTAAGACATGGGATCAGGTCACACTGCAACAGCAAATCAGACAAGACTTTAGTGAAACCCATTTTAAGACCCTTTTGCACTGCTAAGTGTTAAAAGAAGCTTCAGTGGAATTAAGACTCTAGTCTTCCGTTTGTGTTTTCTCTTACTTTATTATACCCCATTCATTTAAAGGGGCTTGATCATTGATTCCAGAAATGTGAGGCTAAATTTTAAGCTAAAGGCTGATACACTACAAATGTTCTTAGACATTGTCACTTATACGCTGACATATGATAAGTTCACATTCCTGGCCGAGTGAGTTGATGTATGTGGTACATTTCAAGCATCTAGTACAGATGTTGAGTGAGGCTTCAGTCTAATGAGAAATATAAAGACACAGTCTTGTAATAGGTTGGAAATTTCTCATCGAGACATAATAATGCACATCAAATTATACCTAATTGCTGGATTTAAGATTAACCTTGAATCTATATATGTAAAAACAAGGAGTCAGGTGGCACTTAAAGACTAACAGATTTATTTTTTGCATGAGCTTTTGTGGGAGAAAATCCCACTTTGTCTATATATGTATTGTAGAAATCTGACAAAGACAGGCAACTAAAAATGAGCGGTGTAGATGATGGTAGGGGCTAGATAGGCAGCAAGTGGGCCAGGCTCTGAGGAGGCAGGAGGGAGCCTGTGAAGATGGAGCCCGGGCAGAACCGGACTGGTGGAGGCTCGCAGGGTCTGGGGCATGGAAGCAAAGGATAGACACTGGTGGCAGGTGGGGGAGCCCCATGGGTACCCGACACTCAGTGCCCTGTGCTCTCCCTTGCAGCGGGGTGGGCCTGGCCCGTGCCCACTTTGAGAAGCAGCCGCCGTCCAACCTGCGGAAATCCAACTTCTTCCACTTTGTGCTGGCCATGTACGACCGGCAGGGTTCGCGATGTAACTGCCATGGACCGGTGACACCCACCAAGGAGACGGACACCAATTTTCAATAGAAAAAATTTTATAGTGGTCTTATAAAGGCATACAACGGAATAGCAACAAAAATGCCTATGGGGGAGTAAACAGCTATACAGTGAAAAAGACTATGCAAGATACAAGTGGGACAGTAGACAGCTATGTAGTAAAAGGACTATACAGGGTACAAATGAAAAACCACACTTATAAACAATGCATAAATGGAAAAAACTACACTTATAAAGAATGCATAAATGGGGAAAAGCTATACTTATAAACAATGCCTAAAGGAAAAAAAAGACTACACTTACAAACAATGCATAAATGGTATTATAGAGAAAAGAAAAAAAAGGGGAAAGAAACAAATTGAGAGAAGTAGAATAACTGTATCAGTTTATAATACCTGTCCTAGCACCATAGTGGAACCCAAAGTGAGGAGGCAGACCAGCTGCAGCATCCCAGTACGTAATCGTTCAGCCGGCAATTCAAGTACACCCAAAAGTCTCGCAGGCAGGAGCTCCCTGTCTCAGTCGGGGGATCAATCCAACTGGTTCGTGACATACCCTTTAGCATTCGAGGGTGGGAGAACACTCGAGCCAACCGAGGCAGGGGCTTAAATAGTGTACTGCATGCCAGAGTATAAAATAGCCGATTGGAAGTGAGGTGCAGGTCAGGACCAACGATGTAACTGGGACCCCGGACAATGATCCCTCCTTCATGGTGATGGGGGTGCGGAGAAACAGTTCAGAAGGATAGAAACTCACCCCCCCCCCCCGATCACACAAGGCCAGGGAGGTAGAAACTGACCCAGGAAATTGAGGCCCATCAGGGGAGATTGATACTTAACATTCCTCCCTGTGAGCTCCATAGTCTAGAGGGCTACGTTGGGGGGGCGGGGGGCTATTATGTCTGCCACCTCTGTTGACAGCGGCCAGCACACTGATGGAACTGTTTGCGACTCAGGCCTCCTGGGAGAACTTTCTGAATTTGCCAAAGTCAGGGCAGCTGCAAAACCAGGGGCCAAACCCCCAAACCACTCACGGGTGGTACTTAAACCAGTCTCCCCATCAGTAACAAAACATGCTTCTGATTCCACTCTCTGGTCATCACCAAGCATAACACAGTAGAAACAGCTCCCTTTACTGAACATCAGCTCCTCTAGTCCCCACCTGGCCACTGGGTTGCTTAAAGAAATGGGCTCTCCTGAGCCCAAAGTCCCTGCCACATTAGCCAGAACAATATAGGCTTGGATCTTATCCAAATTACGATGCTGCCAGCCAATCCTTTAGTAACTACAACTAAAGGTTTAATATAAAAGGAAAACAAACAGAACATGAGAGATGTTAAAGTGTCAAAGTGAATCACACATATACAAATGATTTAGAGTCCATAGAAAGCAAGTCCTTGAAGAACGTGAAGTTTATAGCTTAGTCCAATTCCTCTGGTATGCACCCAAGACCTGGGTGGGTTGTTCAGCTCCAGAAAAATAGCTCCAGAGGAGGGTGTTGGCTGCAGACAGACTGAAGACAAAAAGGAGATGTGGCCCCTGCCTTTTATCACCTTTGGCTTCCCCATGCTCTCAGAGTCTTTGCCAAATCAAAATGGAGTTGAGTCACATGGTCAGTCTGGGTGACTCATCAAACAGGTTTCTTCCTAGGTCCGCTGCAGCTGGGAGGTCCCTTTATTGAGCACTTAATCACTTAAGAGGACAATGATTTTGCAGACACCCAATCTGGGATTGCCTCAGATCAAATAACTTTGAACACATATACATAAAATACAATCTTAATTTCTACATATAAACCATATAATCATTCTTAGCAGATTACATCATTTCTATTGATATCAAATATGGCATATCACATATGGCCTGTTGCAAATATGAAATATTAATATGAAAGATAACCATAAACAGTCCCCTAGACCCAGACAGTGTCACACTGTTCAATTCAGAGATCTACATGTCCCAGCCAGAGGAAGAAGGCCAAGCAGAGAGGAGCATTTCCCTCTGGTCTATCAGTCAGGTATCTAAACCCCAACTCAGGGGGTTAATCTTGGTTCCTGTCTGACTCCAGCCATCAGCGCCACAGCCATCTAAGCTACCACACCAAGAATCAGAGTCTAACTCAGTTGGCTTGGGTTCCCAGGGCTAAAGAAATGCAGTGGAGATGTTTGGACTCTGGCTCATGGATCCTTGTGGTGTTGCAGAGCCCAGCCTCCCACCCAGCCTGCATGTCTTTACTGTAGTTCTGTATCTCCCCCTAGAGTCAGCTGAGCCAGCCATGGCCATGTGTAATGATTTGAGGGGTTCATTAAAGACCACACTATTGAATGAGTGAAGAACAGAACTTTAATATCACAGACGGGTATGAATCACAGATCTGCAGCTGGGAGAAGCCATGTTAGATAACCTGTAGGGCATATCTCCCAATTCCCACAATACTGGCCTATGCTAGGGAGTGTCTCTAAATTGACAACCTTCTACAAGTATATCTCTACACCACGGGTTCCCAACCTTTTAAAGGCCAGGAGCCCCTTTGTAGTTAAAAAAAAATATTGTGGCCCCCTAGGGGGTGCTTGTGCGGCAGTAGCGCCACGTAGGGCAGAATTGGGCCCATGCAGGGCAGGATTAAGCCCACACCACTCTCTTCCAGGGGAGCTGGAGCTGGAGCTGGAGCCATCACGGCCATGGCCCTCTGCCTCTGCCCAGGAGCCACAGCAGCCATGGCCCCCTCCCCCGGCCAGGGAGCTGGAAGCAGCCATGGTCTTCTGCTTCCTCTCCTTGTTCCCCGCCTGCTAGCCTGTTCTTTGCCACCCCCCCCCCCATTCTCGATCCTCAACCCCTTCCAGGCTCCTCCCCGCTTACCTGGCCACTGGCGGGACTGCTGCACCTGGCCACCCTCCCAGACTGCTCTCCCTTAGCATGTTCTGTATGCTCAGGCAGGGTGGGAGTTTTAAAAACTCCCTGCCTGTGGGAACTGGAAGCTTGGGTCTCTGTGGGAACCAGAGACCCTGGTGGTGTCTTGCCCCAGCTCCCAGCCTATCCAAGGACCCCCTGGAGCCACTCTGCAGCCCATCAGGGGTCCACGGACCACAGGTTGGGAACCACTGCTCTACACTATCCAGTCTGCATGTTTGTACTGCAGTTCTGTATCTCCTCCTGGTGTCAGCTGGGCCAGCTGCAGCCATGCTGGGGGGCTTTGATTGAAGTGAAGATGCATTTGTTAGGCCCAAGCTCAGCTCAAAGACCAGAAGGCAGCTCCCCCCACCTTATACTCCACCAAAATAATTAATTAAAAATTTCTTAAGGGATGTTAAGCCAGTCTTGTGATTTGGGGCCCGATGACTGGTATGTGAGAGCTTGGAGTGGCACAATGCAGTCTTGACCAGGAACCACATATAAATCTCCACCAGCACGTCTGAGCCATGGCATTTCTCCAGCCATCCCAAAACACAGAATCCCTGTGATGCCATCCCCAGAATGCTCTAGTCCAGGGGCATTGCTATTGTAGGGCCCAAGGGGCTGCACCCTTCTCCACATCTCTGGCCCAGCTCTGGAAGTGGCTGGGGCCAGGACAGGACTGCTGGAGCCACCTGCCACTGGTTGGCTCAGATCCAGCTCCTGCCACTGCTGTCCAGCAGCTGGTAGCCCTGGCATGCCCAATCTGGCTCCAGGAGCTGCCGACACACCAGGAGCTGGATCTGAGCCTGGGGTGTTTGCCGCTGGCCGGCTGGCAGCAGCTAGGCCTGGACTGGGCCTGCCTTGGCTGTCTGCCACTGGCCGGCGGTGGCAGGAACTGGGTCTGGCCTGGAGCCATCTGCTATTGGTCGGCAGGTAGCAGCAGGACCCAGATCAGGCCCTGGTGCCTAGCTGGGCCCAAGGGCAGGGCTGTACAGCAGGGAGTGGAACCTGGGTCCTTTTTTCAAGGGAGCAATGTCCCTGCCCTAGTCTTCACTGGCCCGGTGCTGCTGTCTTCTTAATCACTACTTCCTTGTCCCTTCTCCCTTTGGCTGCTCAGGGCTCACGTCCCACAGCGTCTCCTGATCTGGCCGGCTCAGCTGTTTTCTCCAACATGCAGGTGATTATCGGGGCAGATGCCAGGAGGAAAAGGACCAAGTTGGTGCGGAGGATCCAGATCCAGAGTGGGATGGCAGGGCCTGGAATGTGGGAAAAGACATCAGCTGTGAGATTGCAGCTGGGATCCTATGCAGGGATTATATTTTGTCTGGGGTATAACTGAGTTCAAGTGGCTCTGTCAGGCGCTATAGGCATGGGGAACCAGAGAAGGCTTTAGTAGAATGGGAACACACCCTAGTGTTGGCTAACTAAGGGATCAAATTCCTGACTGGAGCAGGTGGTACAGAAACCATGCAGATTTCTCGAGTAGCTACACAAAGGGGTAAACGTTTTAGTCTGTATATAGCAAAAGCATCTGATGAAGTAGGTTGTAGCCCACGAAAGCTTATGCTCAAAGAAATTTGTTAGTCTATAAGGTGCCACAGGACTCTTGCTGCTTCAGCTACACAAACACATTCCTAAGAGCTGATACCAGAATGCCCCAACCCCTCCTCATGGTAGGGAAGGGAGGACAGGATAATAGATGGGAATATTTGGTTCAAACTAGCTTACGCAAGGTACAGGATAAGACTGAAAAGCATGTGGAGTAGAATATGTATCTTGTTTGGAGTCATGCATAAAAGATGATGTCGTAGGAGAGGCACTGTTATCCATCATTGCACTTTCCCCCCAGAATCTCCCTCCCTGTCCCATCCATTCAATGCTGGGGAAATTCCAGGACATCAGAGCTTTGCTATCTTTACAGAGTTTTGGCATCCCTGACCCGTGTGGGCAGTGAACACTAACTGGGAATGGCTGAATGAAATTCCACCTGCTGCTGGTATGTGTTTATAACCAGGGTCCTCCATGCTTGGTGCCATGCTCCCTAGCCACTCAGTGCACATAGACGCTACAATTTTGCCAAGCCACTAGCAATGCTGGGTGCCTGGCAGGAGAAGGATTTTCAGGGTGTGTGCAGCACCTGCTTCTGGAATCAGGCCCTTCTGCTTGTGGAATCAGACCGTTTGTAAGTGTTTGCTGATAAATCACCAAATCATTCCTTGCTTTAGAAAACCTCAGACTGCTGCACAATTGATTGTACTCACTCCCCGGGCTCTCTGCTTCCATCAGTTGCAGCCAGGAGGGCTGAGACCTCCATGCCCTGCCCACTGGCCCTCACATATAGTCCTTCAGTGCAGAGACGGTGCCTTGTGCTCCAATGGAGGATCAGGCACCATCTCTCCCCCAGTATGCCACACCTGTAGTTTGTGAGCATTTAGCGCACACACAGGCAGGCCTGGATTTCCAAAGGGACCATAGGTGCATATGCTGGTTGGTGCTTCTGTGGGGATGGATCACTTTGGAAACAGGTCCAACTGAGAGAATGGGGCCTTCCTGGCCATAGTGGGCCTGAATCCACGCGTGTGGGGGCAGAATTAGAGCCAGCTAGAGCAGGGGCCACAAAGAACAGCAGGGACCCCAGTTGGCAAGGAGCCATGATGGCATTGTCCTCTGTCTGACCAGGGGCATTGCTAGCGCTGGCCTTACAGGTCTCGAGCCATGAGTCTCAGTGCTAGAGCCTTGGGTCCGCCATGGTGGTGGCTGCAGCAGCAGTGCACTTAAAGTGCATGAGCCCCGAGTCTTGGCACTTGAGCCCTAGATCCTTTTCCCGGCCAGGGGCCCCCCTACTGCCTGATGAAGCTTTGGCCAGTCTAGTACACCCAGACCTGAACTGGGGACTGTTATTCACCACTGTGAGCACTGTCTGTCTAGCTACCCCCTTACTTTTGGGTGATCCAGCATCCTCCACATCACGCTGGGTGTCATCTGCAGGGCAAGAATCAGATTTGTTATGAATTTGTTATGACTGAAATTGGTTCACAGCATTTAAAACCCCATGGGGCCATTAGATCATCTAATCTGACCTCCTGTATGTCGCCAGCCAGTGACTCCCCCTGCCCCACCTCGGCTGCTCTATTGAACCCAATAATTGGAGTTTGGCTGATGTATCTCCCACAAAGGATGCTGGCCTGGGTCTGAAGCTGTCAAATGATTCTAAACCTATCACTTTCCTTGCTTGGAAAAAATGGTGCCTTGTTTCTAATTGGAATTTGTGTGGCTTTAGCTTCCAGCTGTTGGTTCTGGTTTGGCCACTGGGTAAGAAGCCCTTGAGGCCCCAGTATTTTCTCTTCAGTATTTTCTTAATGGCCACTGAGAAGTTCTTCTGCTTGCCAGGCAGTGGAGGTGTGCCCCTGAAGCTACTGAACAAGGAGACTAGATGGAAAATAGTCAATAGATCATCTGGAGGGGCAGCAGGTGGCTAATGGAATTTTGTAACCAACCTGTAGGCAATTGATTTGTGTCGCTGATACCAATGGTGCATTATGCTGTGTGGCCCACATCAGTTTGCTGAGGACTCACCTGTCATATTCAGGAACCAGGAGGCACTCAGAAGTGAGTTCATCTCCAGGTTATGTTCGTCTTTGTGCTGATACAGACAGGCAAAACTGGTGGAATGATTTGCCCTCACTTCATAGTACAGGTCATAGGCAAACTTGCCTTCCTGCATTGGCTGGACTGCGAGATCCTTCCCATCTTGACAGAATATTACCCGGGTAAAAGGAAAGAGAGTTGGCACTTTACACTTCAGTACCATGGTGTCTCTGGGGTGACTGGTTGCCTTCTTTAGAAATAACTGTGGAGCAGGGAGGTCCCCTGGAAGACACAGGAGCAGTTGTTGATGACAGACTGGCTGAAGGAAGGCTGGCTTTGTGGATTAAACAATGGACCAGGACCCTTGGACTCAATTCCAGGTGCTATCAGTGACCCAGACCAATAACCCAGTCCTGTCTTTCTCCCACCCCCTCGAAGCTTTGGATCTAACTCTGAAAGCCAGACAGGATCTGGTACTGCATCGCCTACTCTTAGCTAACTACCTGTTGAGAACATGCTTTTTCCCCTTTGCCTAGGTATTTCCCCCAACCCTGCCCAACAGAGGATTTCATGACTTACCATCCCCCACCTTCATTGTACAGCTGAGGTGCTGAGACACAGGGTGGGTTAAGGAACTCACCCGTGGTCATATGGGGAGTCTGTGTTAGGCCTTGAATCCAGATCTACCAAATGTAAGTGCAGCACCCTGCCCGCTAGGCCATGCTCCCCTCAAAAGCTCAGTTTCTGTTGCCCTTTCAGATCCCAGCCCTACTTGCCATGGGTCTGCAAAAAGTCCCCTCTAGCCACAGGACCTGCTGCCCACTGGCATCAGCTGGATCCATAGCAAGCAGCCAGGCTACCGGTGGGTCAGGTGAGCTGGGTCAGCCACAGCCATTCCCAGAGGGCCAGTGTCCCTACCTGGGCTGCCTTTCTCCCAGACTCATGGCTGTGCTATGGGTGCGTCACAGTTGTGCTCACCTGGAGAGCTGCAGATCTCGGCCATGGCCAGAGAAAGACCTGAGACAGGAGGGAAAGGAAAGGGTGAGAGCCTGAGGAGGGCCATTTGGAGCTCCTAGGGTGGGGCAGATCTTGGTGGGGATGCTGCTCCAGGATCAGGGACAGCAGACAAGAGGACTTATCTCAGACGATGAATCCCCACCCCATCGATATCCAGCCCCACAGCTCCAGGATGAGCTTTACTGATTCTGTGGAGGCTACCTGTCAAGTCAAGGGGTCAGCATCCAACCTTATATTTATAAAATCACCCAGGGTTTGTCTGAACCAACAGCAGAGCTCCCGCTGGTTCCAACTGGGTCTGGATCCAGTTCATCTCTTTGGGGCTGGTTGTAAGGTTTTTAATCATCACTGTACTATCTCTAGACTTTCTTATTCTCCACAGAAAGAAGGTGTCTCATTTGCTCCCCCTTGAGTTGCACCCTGCTAAGCTTCACGATCTCCTGTGACAAGGAGTTCTGCCAGCTGGTTGGCACGCTGGGGGAGAAAGTGCTTGCTTTTCACACAGAAAGATTAAATAACCAGCTCACCCCTGACCAGAGCAAAGCTCAGACTAGAAGATACAGTTGGGGACAACCTCTCACCCCACAGAAAGTTTCTGGCTCAGGAACCCATCCTGGCACTCAGGAATACAGAGGGTTGTGTTGTTACCCATATTGCATGTCCCTGAATCTCCTAGGGAAAGAAACACACGAAGAAACTTGCTGCCTGGAGACATTGCCCTGGCTAACACTGGGTGAGCTGCAAGGTACCAGCCAAAGGGCACGAAGGCATCCAGCCCATCCTCCCATTATTCTACAGCCCCACAACACAGCTGGCACTCACCGAGGATCCAGAGGCCACCTGGCAGAAGCATGGGAAGAATCCCTGATACTCTCCACTCTGCAAACAGCCCAGCAGCTCCAGCCCCCGAGGGCTTTAACACCAAGACTGTTGCTCTCTGACCTGCCTCTAAATCAGTCCCTCGCTTTGAGGCCTGTGTGGGGCAGAAACCGCAACGATTCCTGTGCTCGGTCTGCTTCTCACAGCTTCTCAGGGCTTTGGCTAATCAGAAACCAGTGGCCAGAGCCTCTGCTTGGTGAATGACACCCATGGAGTGGTGCTCTGGCCTGCTGACTCCAATGATGCTACAGTTAGGGACCTGGCCTTTTGAGATGCTCCTGGATCCAGGTGTGCTGGCAGATGTCCTCATATGTGTGTGCATTCCTGTTTTGTTCCCTGTTGCTCAGAAACCTTTGGCCCTGAATCACTCTGGCCGTGCCCGATAAAAGTCCCCGAGAGTCTGCAGGGCCATATCTGACATTTACAAATCTTTGGCTGCAATTAAGGCCCCATGAGCCCTGCCACTGGAGGGACCAGATTCTGGGACAGCTGTGTATGTGTGTGGCACTGCTGGTGGGGAAGTGTGGTGGGGAAGGTGCTGGAGAAATCTTTCAGCATTCCTAACTGTCAGGATGATTAACCACTGGAATAAGTTGTCTGAGCAGGTTGGGGAATCTCCATCATTGGACGTGTTTAAGAGCAGGTTAGACAAACACCTGGCAGGGATAGTTTAAAAGTTGGGCCTGCCATGAATGCAGAGGTCTGGACTCAATGACCTCTCATGGTCCCTTCCCGTTCTATGATTGCTTCCTTGGCTATTCAACTTGCATCAAGTTCTGGGCTGGGAGCTGCTGGGTGCCTGTGCCATTTCAAATGAAAGGGGGTTTATTTAACACAATCCATAGCATAATGCTTAGAGACAAGCTCACTGCCATCTGCTGCTCTTGGACAGATTCTGCACAAATGTTTTATCAGTGGTGGATTTTACTGATGACAGTATGACAAGAATAACCCAGCCAAGTCAGCAACAGCTTGTGTTCTTTATTTTGATAGCAAATACCATTTATTTGATGCTGTTCCCATATCTGTGGCTTTCACTGTACTGCAGGCTGTTATCAGTATGGTCCAGAATTAACAGCCTAGGAAGATGATCAACAGCAGCTCCTGTCCTCACAGCAATGGGCTCAGCCTCTCGGCAAACTCAGGCAGTCTCAGTTACCCAGTGGATGTGAGTTAACAAAGTGCATTATAGGATGTCAATTTGATGTCTCAGTGAGCAGGTGCCTGTGTGACTTCATGGGGCTTTGGGTGCATTAGGAGGTGTCCCTGTCTCTGTCTATCAGTCTGTGGGTCTCAGTGCAGGGGAAGCATGCCTGTGAATCTGTTCATGCAGTTGCCTGTCAAGTCAGTCTGAACTGTGTTGGTGCATGGGTGTTAGTCTCAGTGTGTTAGTGGTTCTGTGGGGCTGGATGGGTACTGGATTTGTGGGTTTTCAGACCCCCAAACCTTTGGCAGCACCTCAGCTCCTGAGCACCTATGCTGAGTGTCCATCTCCAGGAACACTGAGCTGGTGATGGCTATTGGGCAGAGGGCAGTTTGTGGTCCCTCTTCCCTCCTGAAATGCAAGGTTCATGGCACGAGTTATGGGGCTCCTGCTGAGCCCTGCACATGGGGCTGAGAAGATCCAGAAGCTTCCTTGGGTGTTGCCAGGAGGCCTGTGCGTGGCTGAGCCTGGGGTACAGAGAGCAGCCATCCCACCTCGTGCTCTCTGCCAGGTTGTAGCTGCCATTTCTGACCAAGGCTGTGACACCTCCTTGGCAGGGCTGGCTCAGCACATGGGGCTTGTTCCCAGCTGTGAGCAGGTCCAGATCCAATCCCCTCCCTGTTCCAGTGGGGTGGAGCACTGAGGCAGTGAGGCTCAGTCAAGACTGGGGTCGCTTTATGCCAGGTGCTGCACATCCAAAGCTCCAAGGGGCAGGGCCCATCTCCTTTAGCACCTGGGAATGAATGGCAAATGTCTCAACTTTAGCAAGCAACTCATTGTCTCCAGCCACAAAGGATCGTTCTGCTGTGGCTGCACTGGTGGGGCAAGGTACTTGGGCCCTAGGGGGCTGCCCCCTTGGATGCTTGCACCCTAGAATAAAGGTGATTGCTGGCTGAAAATATGAGGCACAGCTCATGGGGTGAGACGGCTGAATGTGCAGTGAAGTGCAAATGCAAGAACGAAAACCTTGGCCAGCCCAGCCCTGTGTCTAGGGAGCTATTTATAGTTGCGGCTCAGATGCACGTAGGACTCCTGCTTTGCACTGAGCCACAGCCCTGGCCTGTGCGCTCAGAGCACCTTGGGACAGTGGCTGCCATATTCTGTATCCCCAAGCCGGAACCCATCCCCACCTCCCTCTCAGGCAAGTTTGCACAGCTGCAACATCCGGCGCAGAAATAGCAGGGTAGGGGCCAGACCTTGCCAAATGCACACTCAAGTTGATGGGGCTGCGGTTGCTGCTTATCTTCATCCCCTCCACCCATATGTGATCTGCTCACCAAGCCACAGCCAGACTGGACATGGGGAACTCTGAGCCAAGCCAGCAATGGAAAGGCCATGGGAAAGGGCTTAAGCTGGTCTCAGGTCACCTTCAGTCAAACCCCCATTCTTCCTGTAACAAGGCATGCCCAAAGAGAGACCTACACACTTTCTTATCTTCACTGGATTCCAAGTTGTGCTGCTGCTCTACATTTATGCAACATCTAGCACCATGGGTCTGAACCCATGAGCCCTTGAGAAATGAGTAATAACAATACCCATGCAAAAGCCTTAGCCAAAGGATTTATTTTGCTCTTCTGCCAGGAGATGGCAGCAGAAACAAAGACGAGGTTATAATTTACAGGTTCCTTTAAAGATCAAAAAACAAGCCTCTGGCCACTAACCTGGAAAAACTACATTCTTTCCCAGGTGCCTTGAAAAGACAATGCTGCCCTGCCTACAAACACCGAGTCTGTGTGCAACACACAAAAATGTTAATTATTAAGAGCAGAAGGAAACACTGTGTTTATTTGGGGTTTAATTTTCCCAGCATAAGCATTTGTGCTGGACAGGAGCTATGTTGGCAGAATCTCACTATCTTGTCTTCCCTGGACAGGCCTTCTCAGCACGTTTCCTATTGACACAGCACTGTCCACACAAGTGCTCAGACCGTTTTTTTTCATATCCCTGAGCAACAAAAGTTTTGCCAGCATAAATGCTAGTGTAGAGATGGCCTAACTGAGGAATTATAGACACTCACTGATGTGTTTTGAAGTCTGTGAGCAGACAAAGGGAGAAACAGGTTTTGCCCCAGACAGGTGGGAAGGCTGCTCCTAGCCTGTCTCCGATTAAATTAAGCAGTGTGGAATCAAACCAACAACCAGTCCATCTGCATAGGAGTCAACAGGGAAAGGGGAAGAACAGGAAGAAACTGAGCAGTAGTGGGTCATTCTAGCCCTGGAGGCAGAGAAAATGGACTTAGAGTAATGCATGGGCTCTGACAGACATTTAGTTCCATCACTGGCTGGACACAACGGGCCTTTCGACCAAGGGAACTGACAACTGACTGCAGGTAAGAGCCTTGCTTAGACAGAGTGCAACTTGCTAAAGTCATGTTTTAGTGGCAAGAAAACACGTCTTGTCTGTCCCCTTTCCTGTCTCTTTCACACTTACTGGAAGCCATATCAGATCTATGTTCTTGTTGTTTTGCTCATCTTGGTGCTGTGCATGACACCGACAATGTGTGACACCAGCTTATGAACAGGCTGGTCACTGGTGCCTCCTAGTGCTTTAGAGACAGCAAATCTGATAATTTCTGTGAGGACCCAAGAGAGGGACTGGACAACCCTGCCCTAGTCTGTGCAACCCCCAGCATCCCACTGGCCTGGTTGGTAGGGGCAGTTCATGGCAGGGTTAAGATGGAGAATGAGCAGGTGGGGAAAGGCTATTACCAAGGGGCTGATAGTGCAACTCTGAGTGGGGGGTCTCCCCAGCACCGGTGTTCCCTCTAATTTTTCATAGGCTGTGTGCGCAAAAAATTACTTTTGTGCAAATTTTAGGAGCCAGCGTCCAAATTTCTGTGCACGCCAGTGAGTGTGGTCAGACTTGTGAGTGCAATGAAGTAAGTGTGTATGATTCAAATAATATCTAAATTTTATTTTGATGTGGTGATGGAAATGATTTTATAAATTACAAAACTTTGAAACATGTTACTTGAAATCGCCTTCTTAAAAGTAGCATAAAAATATTAGCACTGTTGAATTTTTTTGTGCATGCTTTATTTTGTTGTGTGCATGGATTTCACAACCTGTGTGCATGAGCACACGCGCACAGCTTAGAGGGAACATAGCCCAGCACCTGCTCAAGGCTGATCATTGGTACCTTCCCTGCACCTGGCATTTCAATTGGGTGCCCCCACTCCCAGTCCCTGTCATCTCTAGCATGCTGCTGCTCCCCTTATGAGTCTCTTCCAGCCCCACAGGCTCAGGCAGGCCCCATTTCTCCAGCATGAAGGTGATGATTGGCACAGAGACCAGGAGGACAGAACCAGGAAGCAGCAGATGGCCCAGATGAGGAGGGAAACGTCCAACCCTGCAACATGGAAAGGGACACAGTGATGGCTGTCTGGTAGCATGTGTGACTGTAGTGCCAGTGGTAGACACAGAACAGCTGCTGTGTTGCTGGGACACTGTGTGAGCTGCCAGTACCACAACCCCCCACAACAGCCTCATAACTCCCACCAAGGTGCCTTTTGATTTGGGACCCCAGTGTGAGAATTCCTGCCTCAAGGGCTTGACGTATATTTTGCTGTTTTTAAAATATATGTTGACACTTTGTTCCATCACTGCAAAATTTACGATTTAGATTGCTGAAATCATGAGATTCAGGATTGATGATAGTGAAATTTGTAAGAATGGATGGTGAATGTGGTAGATGGAAGCCATGCCTGAGGCTGAGCTGCCCCTCTGCCCTGGGGAAACGGATCAGCAGAGCCCTTCCCATCCTAGGGATGACTGAACTATGGGCAGAGATGTTACCATCCTGCGGTGAGTTTGACGCAGATTTTATGCCCTGAGATGACAGAAGGGGGTGCAGACCTGGGCTGTGACAATCAGGAGTTACAGAGCAATAGCCTGTTACCTGTGTGGGTCGGCTCTGCCTCTCCTCCACTGCTGCTCATGTTGCCTGTGTGACAAGGGGACAGAGAATCACGCTGTGTCAGAGACTTGCCTGCAGCCTCCAAGCTCGGACAACGCAGCATCTACTAGACCCTGGTACCTGCTCCCCAGCAGGTGTAAATGGGCATCCCTCCATTGGAGTCCAAAAGGCTTTGCCAGTTTACACCTGCTGAGGAGCTGGCCCCTGGTCTCTCACTCTGATTTTCACATTGAGTTTCCTCACTTCAGACTCAGTGAGGACGTATGTCACTGTCCATTTAAGAAACCCTCTTTTCACTGATGCCTGGCACCTTTCACTGAAGTCCAAGTTTTGCAAGGTGGAAATGCAGCAGGAAACCCTGATTTAGAATTTCCCTGCCCTCCAATCAGACACACATCTGTGGTGCACCCTCAGGGACCTGATTTCTCGAAGACCTCTGCAGGCCAGGACTCACCTGGTTGGCACAGCAGGTTGTGTGATGTGTCTGTGTGCTTAGTGACACTCCTTTGTGTCTGGGGCAGCGCCTGGCCAAAACCCTGCTTACGCCCAGTGCTGAGGGTTCAGGGGAGTTAAATGGTGCCAAGACCTGGGGCCAGTCCTCTTGCACAGGCTGGGTTTCATTACAGAGAGCAGAGTCTCTCCTGGTATAACTACTGAAGGCAGAGGAGTTATCCCACAGGTGGTTTGGCCCAAAGTCTCTATTCAGTGAAGAAATTGCTGCGGGTTGGGGGAAGAGATCAGAGGTGGACTTGGATTTCTGGGTCTGGCCCAAGAGACGTTTCCTTGAGTGATGGGATCTGACTCCTCTCCAGTGCTGCCTGCCTGGCCTGTGCAGTGAGAACAAGGAGAATCTGGGCCCGTCTGTGCCTCCAGGTGACACTCCATGTGTGAGAAACACAGCTGTGATGGCTGCACCCAGCCCCCTACATCGGGCAATGGGACATGACTGATCCCCAATGGAAACCACCCCAAAGGGGCCCAGCCTGGCTCCGTCAGACCTGCTAAGTGTCCCCACATGTCATGGGTATTGGGCAGCCTGTTCCCTGAGAAATTGTGTATGTGGGCATGGACTCCACCCACAGCATCCTGGAGCCTGATAGCACAGAGCTAGAAGCCAGGAGACCCTGTGCTATAGGCTCAGCTCTTCCACTGGGTCTATTAAGTTTTTGGCGCTCTTTATAGCTCCAGATACTAGTCAAGAACTCATCTGTCTAAGGTACAGGTGACAGCTGCCAGCATCCCTTGTCATGGGTGTAGTTTGGTGATTCCCTCCCGAAATATAGAAAAACTACTCCTGTGCCCTTGTACAGATAATGAAGGGTGACACAAGATGCTATGGGGCACAACACAGTCTATAGCAGGTGATTCTAATACAGCAAACCCCAATCTCATCCCCTTTATCTTGTTGCCTTTCAGAGAGAAGGTGCCATGTTTATGTGCTAGTCTGTGCTGCCTTTAACACTCACCACAGTCACCTCCTGGAAGTGGGGAATAGACCCCTGAGTCCTGGGAACCAACACACCACTACTGACTGCTGTGTGACAATCCCACTCTGACAAAGTGTGTATCTTGTCCTCCCCCTGGGGCTGAGGACATCATGTAGAGTATGCTCCGTCTGCCCATCATCCCTGCCTCTCAGCTATCTGCATCTGGATTCTCACCTTGCCATGGCATGGAAGATTGCACTTACTCTGCCGCTTGTCCCCCTTACCGGTAACATTGAGGTGCTGGGCAGGGCTGAGCTGGGATCTGGTTACCCGATTGTCACTGTCCTTGATCTCATACCCACAGGAGTAATTCCTGGAGCTGCCCCTCGACACTACATGGACATAATCATAGGTGATTTTCTCCTCCAAGCCCTTCTGAGATGAAACCTCCTCTCCATCCTTACAGAAGATGATGCATGTGGCCAGGAGCTGGGAGAACACGGAGCACTGGAGCAGCACAGAGTCCCCTGGGCAGGCAGCTGTTTGGTTGAGGTAGAGGGTGGGTGCATGAAGGGCATCTGGGAAGGGGAATGGGTGAAAGTGTCAAGGGTGCTCATCTCGGAGGGAGCCCAGGGACAGGTTTCTGAAGGAAGTTAGTTGCTGTTGAAACAAGTCACAGCCACTACTGCAGAACCGGGGACAGCCCCTGGGAGCCGGGCATGTTCGGGTGTGTTTGGGGGGGAAATGTGGAGTCTGGAGAGTTTGACTTCTCTTCCCACAATTCCTGTGAGTGCCTGTGATGCTTCTGTGCAATTCCGTGAGGCAATGGCCTGGTTTCTGGGATTGGATGACAGCTAACATGACTGAGAAGGAGGAGGGAGCCAGGGGTTGTCCTGAGCAAGGTAAGAGTACTGAGTGAGGTGCACAATCCCATGTGTGCAAAGGCCGGGATATTGCACACAGGGATAAACCCAACCCCTGTGGGTCAGGGCAGGAGGGGTTCTGCCTCCTCAAGGGCTGGGTTCTGCACAACATCTCTGGGGCACAGTCTTATTTCAACACAGCTGGTTAAGTTGGGATAAGGTCAGATCTGAGACTGGCAGCTTTTCAGGGCAGGGAGCAGCACTTCCAGAGGGGTGTGCAACACCATATGCAAAGGGGCCTTGATCCCTGACAAGGCCTCTGGGGACTTTAGTAATAATTGTAATTAATAATAATTTTCTGAAGCTGGAAGCAGCCTTTTCTATCAATACTAGCCCCTCTGGCTGGATAGACAGGTAAATAGAGGGGTGAGTGGGACTGGGGATAGGCAGACAGACAGAGGGACTCACCTGGAGCTGAGCAGATGTCCTGGCTATTGGGACACAGTGCTGGGAACAGAAAGGTGCCATGTGGTTAGTGTTGGAGATAAAATCACCCCTTTCTCTAAGGTCCCTCCTGAGGGATAAAATCTGTCTTTACTAAACAGGGAAGCCATTCCTGGATCCTGTTTTGGTGGAAGTCAGCCAGGCAGGACATTAGATCTGGGGCCCAGCAGATTCTTCACTCACTCTGACCTTGCCTGAGCTGG
This sequence comes from Podocnemis expansa, assembly GCA_007922195.1. NCBI lineage: Eukaryota > Metazoa > Chordata > Testudines > Podocnemididae > Podocnemis > Podocnemis expansa. Next base: position 9,266 of record VOCP01056032.1, on the reverse strand, counting down.
GCCCTCCTCTCCCATCCACTCTCCACAGGATCACATCCTCAGCTGGCATGAACCAGCATTGACTCCCATGGTGCTACTGATTTACACCAACTGGCAATCTGCCTCCATTGACTCCAGTGGAGTGACATCCATTCACACCCACCACGGATCTGGCCAGTAGTTGACACTCCACGTTTCTACTAGTACCCACTTCTCCCCCACTACAGAAGATTTTGACATTCTGACCCAGATGCTTTTCTTGGTTCTGTTTCCTCCCAACCTGCTATGAATTTACGGGGTTCCAGATACTCACTGAGAAGCAAGAGGCACAGAGATAGGATCATCTGGGTGATGGGGGAATCAACCGGGATGGAAACAGCCCAGCAACTTCTGCTGTCGATGGGGTCCATAGGGGAGAATCCACAGGTGCTTCCTGCTCCCTTCTTCCCCCTCTGCACTGCGTGACTTCAGCAGAAGGGAAGCTCCAGTGTCTCTGTCTGCTCTGATCTGCTCCCATCTGTTTCCCAGGGTTAGATGCTCCAGCCAGCCCCTCTCCCTGCTTCCACGCACTCTGGCATCTGTAGGGCTCAGGCAGCAGAAACACTGCAGCCTCTTTCTCACCTGCTCTGTCCTCTTCTCTTGTCTGATGTTCAAGACTGTTCCTTCTTTCCTGCTCTGCATCTCCCCGCCCTGGCCACAGCATCTCTATTTGGGCTGGAAGACTGAGAACCAAAAAAGCCTGGTTTGCTTGTTTGAGTCTAAACATATCATTGAGGGAAATGCCTCCTATTCCATCTTACTACCTGGGGACCAGGCAACCTCCAGCTAAGGCCACAGCTTGGTCAGGGTGAAAGGTCATGGGATCACTTGGGGGCCCTGTTGAGAGGGATTCCATTTGGTAAAATTAACCCTCTGGGATTAAGACAGACATAAACAGGGCCTGAGCCTCTTATCCAAACCCCCAGACATTTCACTAGCTACCCAACATGCATAGTCTAAACTGTCCCATCTTCCATACCCAGCTCTCACCACTTCTCCCCATTTCAGGGTCCATCGCAGACTACTTTCCTTGCTGAGGAATGGGTATCAGGGCCCTGCTGGGTGGGGAAGAACATCAGGCAGCTGAGAAAGCATTCAGAAAACACTTCTGAGCAGCCTAGAGCTGAAATAAGCAATTGGGGGAATCTGGGCAAAAGGCCAAAGGAACATGGGGAAGAAAGAAAGTCTTGTGAATAGCTGAGAGCACATCTGTGGGAAGCCAGAGAGGAAAGGGCTACAAGGGAAATCTGTCAGAAATACAGGGCAGGGCAATTTATCAGAACAACTTTTCATAGTACTTAGCGTATGGGCGGATTGGCTTGGGATGGGGGCTGGGCATGTTTCACTACTGGGATGGAGCCAGCTCTGCAGGGATTGTTGTGGGTCCTCAGAGATGCTAAGGGGATGGTCAGTGCAGGTTGGGTGGGGTCAACAGAGTACAGCTGGAGACACCCTGTGAGATGGAGGGACCAGGAAACAGCAGCTGACACATTTTGTTCCATTTTTGTAAAAATCAATGTTTCAAAACCTTTTGTGAGAAAAACATTTTTCACATTCTCCCTTCCCTGATTTTTCCCCCAAACTCTTGGTGGCAAACTGACAAAAACAGGGGGAAAGGAATTTTGAAACCTGAAACTTTACAAACAAAACTCTCAAAAAGTGGCTTTATGAATTACACATGTTCATTTTTTCTTTTCCAGTTTGCTTTCTCCCCATCCCCCCCAAACAATTTTAATTTCTTCTTTGGAAAAATGGGAAACATGTGACAGAAACTCTCACTGTGAAAATGATGTCATGTTTCAATCACATCTGGCTTTAGCCCAGAGAGATCTTCAGGTCTGTGGTTCAGGCTGTGTGGCTGGCACCCCTGGCTGGCAGGCGGGCACAACTTGTAGCTCAGATAATGCTGGTCAGAAAGAGGCTGATCCAAAGCCCATTGGTGTCAGTGCAAAATGTCCACTGGTGTTAAGATATCCAGTGTAACAGGAACTGGAACCATAGCAATATGTGGTAAGTCTCAGTTTGTGAGGCTACATCAGGCCCCATAAAAGGAGGCTGGTTCTCTTGTACTAGAAAAATGACCATGCAGTTTTCACTTGGAGTGTCCTGACCCAGACTGAGTGCAGAAGCAAGAAGAGGGAAAGTCTCCCACCATGGGAGAGTGAAGGGGAGTCTGATGACTGGACCATAAACTGAGCATAGGAGAGTATGAAAAATGGGCAGTCCCCTCCCAACCTCCCCCAGCCAGAGCTGCAAACAGAGTTGATATGTGAAGCAAGAGCATCCACACAGTGTATTCCTGTTATGGAATGGTCCCCAAATAAATAGACAAACAAACACATAAATAAATAAATAAAGTGTTAGTCTTTAAAAGTGCCACAGGACTCCTTGCTTGTTTTGCTGAACTAGACTGACATGGCTGTCCCTTGGAACTTGACCAGTCCCTGCAGCTTCTCACTCACACAGGCCCTGGAAGCAGAAGAGAGATCCTCCACACAGGGAAGAAATGACCCTGTCTCCTTCCCACACTAGGGCTTTAACAGAGATGAGCAGACTCAGCTCCAGAGAGCGTGCAAAAGAAAGATCAGTGGACGGAGGCATGTGAATGGGGCTAAGCGGATAGAGAGGGGATCTAAAATGGGCTACTGCCAAAGAGGTACCCATGTCAGTCTAGTTCAGCAAAACAAACAAGGAGTCCTGTGGCATTTTTTAAGACTAACAAACAAATAAAATATAAGTAAATAACTGCATTTAGTCTTTAAAAGTTCCACAAGCTCCTTGTTTGTTTTATATGGGGCTAGAAAGACACAAAATTATTTTGACAAGTTTCAAAGGGGAAGCCTTGTCAGTCTAGTTCAGCAAAACAAACAAGGAGTCCTGTAGCACTTTTAAAGACTAACATTTGTTTGTTTGTCTTTAAAAGTACCACAAGACTCCTTGTTTGTTTTACAATATTATATTAAATACTCTGTATGGTTTATCACAGGTGAACACACAGAGACCAAGACTTTCCAAAACTCTTAGACTATGTCCACACTACAGGAAATTAGTTCAAATTTGTTAGTTTGAACTAATAAGTTCAAGTTTAGTTCAAAATATCCACAAACTCATTAATTAAAACTAACTGTGTGGAGTAATTTGAACTACGGTTAGTTCAAATTATTCCACTATGTTAATTCAAACTAATTTTCATTAGTTCAGATTAAGTTCAAACTAAGGGTTAGTCCTACTCTACACTATACTTAATTCGAACTAACACTTGAACTAAACACTTAGTTTGAACTAACCAGTGGTAGTCACTAGTTTTAACTAAGCATTCATTAGTTAGAACTAAGGAATTTCTTAGTCTGAACTAATGAAAGTCTGGTGTAGACAAAAGCAAAGTTAGTTTGAATTAAGCCTCCTTAATTTGAGCCAACTTACCAGTGGAGACCTACCCTTAGTGATTCAGGGGACACCCTTGAAGTCCTCTTACAGGGGCTGATTTTCAGCAGGCAGGGCTCAGTGCAGGCTGCCTGTCACCCTTCACTCTGAAGCATCTCACGCACAGCTCCCAAAATTAATGGCCATTTTGGAAAGTTTTGGCCAGTTATGCACATGCCCAATCTGTATAAGACCCTCAGTAGCTGGGTGAGGGACTGAATCACCCAGCCCATTCTGCTTGTCCCTTGGGGAGTTGGCAATCCAGGGTGATCAGCGATAGTTGTGATGAGGGATTGTGATAAAGCTCCTTTGCCACCAGCATACTGCACGGACACTTAGCAGCAGCTCCAGCTCTCAGCCACCCAAGCGTTCCCTGCAGTGGAACATTGATTGTTGCCTGCTGAGGTAACATACACAGCTGGGTGAAATTCTCAGTTGCCCTGACACAGCAGACAAAGTGGACACACTCAACTCAGCACCATGAAACACACGACCCCTGCCGCTATCGTGTTCTGTGGGAACTTACCTAGTGTCAAGCTAAAGGGTGAATTTATACCATTCCCATTGTATCATTATTAGTCCCTGTGCACACCCGGATTCTGGTGTAAAAGAACCTTCTGCTGGTTTACCTTACTGGAGCAGGCCACCTTTCTTGACCCTCCTCTTTACTTCCAGGTTCTGCTCCACTGGTGTTCAGGTCTCCACAAAAGACTCACCACATCTTGTGTTTGCTGTCACCCAGGGCTTTCTATTTACAGTGTTCACAGTTAAGTCTCCACTTCAACCTCAAACATCTGAAGAGCTCCAAACTCTTTCCTACCTCCTGGCCATTTAACACACAGTTTCCTCCCAGACTGCATGACCACACCTATCCCTCTTGAGTTTCTTTCCCTGGCCTATATAGCCTCCTGGCCAGGAGCTGTTCCAGTTCATCTCCTTAAACCAGGCTCTAACTCAGCCTAATCATGAGGCACCTGCTCCCGCCCCTTGGGCCAGAGAAAGCCGCAAAAACAACTGAGGGTTTTATCCTTTCTGCTCTGTTATATTTACACCACTTTAGAAGCCATATAAACTCTAAGGCATATATTTTTAACAGGGAGGAATATCAACAAAGGAGAAAATGTACCAACTACTGTGGTGGATTCCTCACTACTGTCAGATTTTAATTAGGGGTGGATGTCTTCTCTAAAAGTGATGCTCTAGTTTAAACAGGACTGATTTGGAGGGGAATTCCCTGGCCTGTATTATACAGGAGGTCAGACTAGGTGATCCTTCTGGCCTTAGAAGCTCTGAATAAACCTTACAATAGCCCTGTTTCCATAATAAGAACACCCCCATGGCCATTCTACAAGGAATTCAGTAGTGATTTAATTATAGGGGTAAAATTCTCTGTCTATAAGAAGCCCTGAGAAAAACAGCTCTTACCATCAGTGCAGTCTCTGTTTTTACGACTCCTGCTACCATACTATCTGAGACCCCCACTATAATTAACCAGGTGTGATGCTGTCAGGGCCTGGGGGACTGTTTATGGTTATCTTTCATATTAATATTATTTCATGTTTCCAATAATCCATATGTGATATACCATGTTTGTTATCAATAGAAAGGCTGTAATCTGCTAGGAATGATTATATGCTTTATATGTAGGTATCATATCTGTATTAGAAATTAGGAACATATTAGTTTTATGTGTGTTCCAAGTGATTTGATTCTAAGGCAATCCCAGACTGGGTGTCTGCAGAACCACTGTCCTCTTAATGGCCCATCAAGGGAACTCCCAGCTACAGCGGGCCTAAGAAGAAGCCTATTTGATGAGTCACCCAGACTGACCATGTGATTCAACTCCATTTTGATTTGGTGAGGACTGTGGGAGCATGAGGAAAGCTGAGGTAATAAAGGACAATGACCTCATCTCCATTTTGTCTTGAGTCTGCAACTTGGAACCTGCAATCAACACCCTCCTCTGAAATTATTCTTCTGGGACTGAACAAAGGACTGAAACCCACCCAGGTGCTGGGTGCATACCAGAGGAATGGGACTAACCTGCAAACTACAGATTCTTCCAGCACTTGCTTTCTATGGACTCTAAATCCTTTGTATGTATATGATTCATTCTGACCCTTTAACATCTCTCATTTTGCTTCTATTCATTTTATAGTAAAACTTAAGTTGTAGTTACTAAAAGATTGTCTGGCAGCGTGGTAATTTGGGTAAGATTCAAGCCTATATTGTTCTGGGTGAGGTGGCTGTCCCTTTGGGGTCAGGAGAACCTATTTCTTTAAGAGACACCGTGGCTAGGTGGGAACTGGAGGAGCTGATGTACAATAAAGGAGGCTATTTCTATTTTGTTATGCTTGGTGATGTCCAGAGTGGGGAATCAGAAGCAAGTTTTGTTACTGACAGGGCAACTGGTTTAAATACCACCCATCATTGGTTGAGGGTTTTGCCGGTTGCCCTGATTTTGGCCAATTTAGAAGTTTATCCCAGGAGGTTGGGATCACACTGGGCTTATTCTCACACACTGCTGGGAGGTAGGGAAGTTCCTTCTCATTTCACAGCTTGGGAAACTAAGGCACAGAGTTAGACTAAGTGACTGAGTCCAGGGCACACAGGAGTGTACAGCTGACACCGGGATGGAACCCCGTGTTCTTGAGCCCCAGCCCGCAAGTGAGTGCTTCTTCCTTGCACCCTCCACCCCTTCTCAAAGCCTGGGGGACAATAATTCATCTTGGGCCTGCCTTGAAGGCCAATGACCCTGAGCTAGTTTAGCCAAAGATGGGAAGCATCTGGGTGGGCTAGGACTAGGGAACAGGGAAAATGTCAGAGACAAGCTGGGAAATCTGCCACAGAAGAGTTAATTAATCTCACAGAGCGTCCCTCCTCCTGTTCCGAAGGGGCAGCTGTGTTAGTCTAGTAAAGCAAAAAAAAAGCAAGGAGCCTTGTGGCACTTAAAGATTAACAGACTTATTTATCACATGAGCTTTCACGGGAGAAAAATCCCACTCCGTCAGATGCTTTTCTCCCATGAAAGCTCATGCGATAAATAAATCTGTTAGTCTTCAAGTGCCACAAGGCTCCTTGCTTTTTTCCCCTTCTCCTGTTGTTTCTAGGCTAGATCTGACTTCCCTTCTCTTTTCCCAATTCACAGGGCAGGCATGGTGGACACAGACCCATCTCCCCAACCTGCAGTGGATATCGGTGCAGCGAGATGCTGCAGGACTAGAGAGTGACTGGCTGTTTAGAAGAGGGCAGGGAGGGAAACAGCAGCTGCTGCTCTGCGAATCTGTATGTGAAATCCTGATGCTGTGTGCAACGGTGTGGGGAGGGACGCACAGCACAAGCCAGCAGTGCCCTGAGCATCTGCACCATCTCCTTCCCCTGCTCAGCAGTGTGAGCTCTGGGGGGCTCTGACTGCGGCTAGAAGCCCAGTGAGGTGGGGGCGTATCACATGCTGCAATGTGGTATTCAATAACATGCTCTCATATTGTTATTTTTGTCCTCACACATTAACCTGCCTCATCCTCGCTCTCTCTACTTAGTCTGTTCCCGTGTGGTTTCCAGGGTGGTTTATTTTCAGTCATACATTTAAAGCCCAGAAGGTGTCAATGTGATCATCTAATCTGAGCATTTGCACAGCCCAGGCCAGAGAGCCTCCCCCAAGGATCCCTCCAGAGATCCCCTAAAGTCTGGCTCAGTAAAGCATGTCTGTAGAAAGAACTGTTGCCTCTCAATGTAAAGACTCCCACTGGCTCCAATTTCTGATCTCCAAGGTGGGTATGGCTGATGGGTGAAAGAGAAGACAAGGGCAAAGATAGACAGTGGACTGGGACAGAGCAACCAGAGACAGGTCATGGCATGTAGCTCCAGCTTTGGGGCATACTCTGACCTTCCCCAGAGCTGGGGGTTCAGACTTGAGTTTTGGTTTGGTCCTATTATAGGGATAGGCCCAAAGTCTGGGTGTGGGGACTGACTGAGTAGCTAGGATAGGCTTTAACAAAGGACAGTGAGAAGTTTAACCTTCTAGTTAAGACTATAAAACATTATTACCAGTTTTGCCCATCAACTAAGGTTATGCTCATTTATTAGGTTTACTTCCCCTTCCAGGGAGTGGGCGAGATTGCAATTCTATTATGCTATGTCCACACACAGGAAGTTAAATCGATATAACTTAAATTGATTTAATAAAATTGCTATGAAATCATTAAATGGATTTAAGTTATTTAAGTTGCTCTTTCAATTTAGGAGATGGGCACCATGGGATGAGTGGTAAAATGGTCCCCTGGAAGAGCCATGCCCCTACCATATACATGAAAAGGGAAAGGGACCCCGGGAAGGAGAAGGGCAAAAATGTTAAATCAAAACAACTGTTATATCAAAATAATGCATCCGCGTGGTATTTAATTTACTGATTTTGATCTAACTATCATTTTATTTTCAACACAGGTTTTATTGAATCGCTCTAAGTTTTCTTGTTTTGAAATGATGGAGCTCGTCATTTCAAAACAAGAAAATGTTGTGTGGATGTAACAGTTTTTAAATCAAAATAACCAGTGTTATTTCAATTAAAAACCTATGGGCACGTCTACACGGCTCTTTTATTTTGAAATAACACTCGTTATTTTGAAACAAAAAAAATTAGGTCTACATGACGTTTCCTTATTTCGAAAGGATGGATCCTGTCCTTTCGAAATAAGGGTTGTCATGTCGAAAAAGTAAAACCTGCCCCCCCCTCGAAATGGCTGTTATTTCTAAAGGGATATTTCGAAATAACGCCATTAGACCTGTTGTTCTGAAACAACACCGTTGTTTCGAAACAACTGTTCGAAACAGTCGTCCAATTGGCGTTATTTCAAAATATCCCTTTCAAAATAACAGCCGTTGCAATTCCACGGTTTTCCTTATTTCGAAACGAGCCCTTTTGAAATAAGGGTTTTATTTCAAAATAAGCCCTTTCGAAAGGACTGATTTTGAAATAAAACTGTACGTGTAGATGTGCCCTATGTGTGGATGTACCCTTAGGCTGTGTTCACACAGCACTCTTATTTCAAAACAACAGAGGTTGTTTCGAAATAAGAAATACCCTGTTCACACGATACACGGTTGTTTCAAAACAACAGATCCCGTTGTTTCGAAACAACTTAAGCCCCATTTGGGGATGAAACAAAGTTGTTTTGAAACGATTGTTTTGAAACAATGCCGTCCGAACATGTTGTTTCGAAACAACGGTGACTTGTTTCGAAATAACTGTTGCCTGAACCTGCTATTTCGCTTTGAGCTTTTTTCCTTAATTTGAATTAACAAACTGTTCATTTGAATTAAATTATTTCGAAATAAGGCATTGTTTTGATACAAGTTGTTTCGAAAGAACCGTATTGAAATAACCCCCTGTGTGTGAACACAGCCTTAGTGTACTGCTTGTGTCACTTGTGTTTCTACATGGAGCTCACTTCTTCCTTCTGCAAGCTCTCTTCCAATGGAGCCACCTCATTGTTTTGAAACAAAAATGTTGTGTGAACACAGCCTCTGTGGAACAAAGGTTGTGTGTGGCTGTGCTTTTTGGAGGGAGGGTGGCATAAATTGCTTTCTGGGCTTTAAAATACACTCCTAAGGGTTCCAAACATCTTAGACATGTAGCAGGTTTAAAATGGGCAAAGCTGGAGTTGGTAATGGGCAGGGAGAGGAAGGAGAGGGCACAAGCCCCCAGTCTCAGCATCGATGCCCCAAGTTCTGTGGGCAGTGTAGGTTTTCTCCATTTATACATCCAGCCTCCCATGCCCTGAGATAAAAATATCTTGCACATACCCATTGCAACTGTCAGTCTTAGG
>VOCP01056029.1:0-15225 GCA_007922195.1 Podocnemis expansa | reverse complement strand
CTCTAGGGCTTCAGATGGAGTCAGGCCCTTGTATTTTCTCAGTAGCCAAGTCTTATCCTTAATCTCTACACTCTTCTGTAGTTCCACCAGCCGGCTAACTTCTCTCCGGGTTGCCTTGATCTTATCTTCCAACCTCATTTTCCAGGAGGGGTATGTGCTGCTGTTCTTCTTGATTGTGTAGCCAAGCATCTCCAGGATTACAGAGGCTGTAGCGTATACCAGTTCATTGGTTTCAGTGATGGTGGTAGTAGGAATTGTCATTAGGGCTCTATTGGCATCTTCTAGCATACCATCTGATGGTACTTCTCCCACGAGCCTTGGTAATCAGTCTCGAGGGTTGACTGTAGCTAGTTTATCCATGATCTTATGCCTCATATCAGCTGCTGTGTTCTGTAATGGAGGGGATGGCAGTGAAGTTCCAGCTTCAGGTGTTGGCTGCACATTGAGTTGTTCTTCTGGGGCTTCTTCTTGAGTCTGGGAGGTAATGTGCAGTTGGTCTAGCTCGAGTTGTGAGAGCAGCTGCCTTTTTACTATGTTGAAGCGTTGGGTAACTAGCTGTTTCTCAGTTAGTGTGGATGTAGGGCTTTTCTCCATCCATAGTTCCCTCATACGTTTCATATATCCCCTCTTATTAGGTCTGCTGTTGTAGTAGCATTCCATCAATTCCAGGTTCTCTTGTCTTGTCCATGTATGGTTTGTTCCAGCAGCCCACTTATCGTCAGATTGTCCTGGTTCCCCAACATCTGGGGCAGACTTTGTTAATTCGGGCAACATCCAAGCCAGCATGACTCTCCTAGTTCGTGTCACTCTCACATTCGAGGTAGGCAAGTGAGGTGTTAGGGGGGTCTTTTGCCCAAGGACCCCTACTGGGAAGATAGGCAGGTACCTACTGGGATTTGAACCCCAGTCTCCCATATCAAAGGGCGTTCGTATTAACCACTACGGCACGCTTAACCACTACACTATACAGTCACCATATATATATAAATAAGGGCTTCAAGATGAAGCTTGGGAACTCCAGCCACCTATCCCCTGGCCTCAGCTTAAAAATTCTGAAAGAGTCAAAAATGCTTTGAAAGAAATGTGTAACAAGTCAAAACTGAGGCACTCAGGAGCCAAGAAAAAAGTTTCCTGATCAAAATTCAAACCTCCTAGCTATTGAATAAAAAGCAAACGCTTCCAGGTAACATGCTTCTCCCCCCAAAAAAGCTCCTACTGAGACTCTAGCTAAAAAGTAGCAGCTCTGCCACAAGATCAGTTGAGATCTTGACCCCCCCCCCTTCCAAGACAGACAGACACATAATGGCCTGCCTCAGTCACTGATGGCCATCTTAGGAAAACCCAAGAGAATCTTCTGAATTGTTTCTAAGAAGAGCAGCAGGGGACTGGAGACAGTACACTTATGCCACAACATGGCTGCCGTAGAAGGGAGATGTGGGCAAAATACCATTTCCAATTTTGCTATCTTCCCTCCAGATTTTCCATAATTTCCTCTCAATTTCAACCCTGAATGTCACCCAGTGTAATTCCCCATGCCTTCAAGCCAGTTCAGCACAACCATTGTCTCCTCTCCCACAGCCCCAGCCAAAGTTGGAGGGACAGGAGATCACCCAAGCCTCTTCCACAAGTGTTATCAGTTTTCTCTCAATTTGTGTGAGCTGAGGCAGCCTGCTCAAAAGAATACCAACTTTTGCTCAGAATCTGGAGATTACAATTATAAGTAAGTTCCAAAGGGGTAGCCATGCTAGTTTAGTTTGGCAAAACAAACAAGGAATCCGGTGGTACTTCTAAAGTCTAACACATTTCTTTATTTATCTCTTTATTTATTTATAAGTAATAAACACAGCCACATCATCAGCAGATGTAGACAATTTCAGGAGTACAAGCTGGAATAGAGAGAGAAAGGCCAGAAAGTTGTGTGCACAACATGTATAGGAGAAACTGAATAGGAGGAGAAACAACACTGGGGGGGGGGCTACTTCAATTACAGAGGAATCACACATATTTCATGGGTTTTTCACAGTCTAAATAGCAAGTTTAACGGATGTGTTCATACAGTGTATATAGAACACATAAGACTGTCCTACCACCGTTGCAAAGTATGGGTCTTGATCCAAAAGGGGGTTTGCAAGACTATTTTAGGGGGTTTATGAAAGCATCAGCAGCTGGCTGGGCACCCAGCTCTGAAGAAAGAAGGAAGGAAAACAGAAGAAAAACCAAACTATCATGTGAAATTCTGGTAGGGACAATGGAATCAGAAAGCAAAGACGACAAATGATGAGGAAATAATAAAAGTGCTCCCAAATAGCTATAAAATAAGAGCTAGCACAAACAGTCAACCATTTCCACTGCTGTGCACAAGGGTGAAAATGCTGCCACAAATCAGTCAAATCAGAAGCCTGTAAAAGAATTGGAAGTTCCTGAAGAGACAGTGGCCGCATTTCCAAATGGTTCTAAAAATACCACATTGAGAGCATAGTTAAAAATCACCCCCAGGGCTGGCCTTCCCATGAGGAGACCTGAGACAGCTGCTTCAGGTGCCAGACTGTGAGAGGGAACCACTAGGACCCAGACTGTAGAAAATTGTATCTACTGCTGGTGCATAAGTATTCTTACTGCCCTAGATGCACAGAGATGCTGGAGTGCTATGTTGGAGGAAGCAGGGCACAGAAGACATTATAGGCAGGCAGGAGAGAAGATGAGAGGGAATAACAGAAAGCAGCAGGAGCTGGAAGAACAGAGAGGAGGAGGAGCCTCTTCTGTACCTCTGAAGCACCCCCAGGAGCCTGGACTAATTAACACCAGTTTCTCAGGGAGCTGCCTATTTCTTGTTGCTTCCCTGAACCCACCTGAGGAGAACAAACAGTCCACTGAAGTAGTAGTTAGGCCCTTAAGACGCTGATATCTTCCTTCATGCAGGCCTTCCTACCACCCTGCTTAGGTATCCCCTATAAACGAGTGTTGAGAGCCACTATAGCTGGCACAGAACAGCAGTTATGAGTGATAGAAGAAAATGCCCCTCTGAGGCAGCCTTCAGATAAAGAAAGAAAGCAAAGGAAGCTTTTCTATCTAAGCAGGAAGGAACTCTCCAGAGATACATAGACACAAATATTCATAGTGAGCCTTCCAGCCCCAGTGAAGGTGTGAGTGGTGAGGAGATGCCTAATCTTCCAGTTAGTCAGAGTGCAGGTGACCAGTCAGCTACTGCAGCATCCACATCTCCATCTCAAATGGATGTAGCTGTGCACATTCCTCAAGGAAAGTGTAGATCAGAGAAGAGTGTGGTGGAGGCACAAGAAACAGCTGCTGCTGAGTTTAGTACCTTAAGTCTAGATGATCCAGGACTGTGGACCCACTTGAGCAGTAGCCTGAGGAGCTTCCTTGCACTGCATGGGCCACAGCAAGTGAAAATTTCATGTTCTCCAAAGACAATGAAAATAGAAGTTTCCATCAAACACATTACTGGTGTGAAATCCCCAATGGTGACAAAGTGGAGAGGCCACTGGTTATGTACTCAAAAACCCAGAATGCTGCATACAGTTTTTGTTGAAAACCCTTCCAGACTAATGTTCCAGTCACATTGGGTTCTACAGAAACAAAGGACTGGAAAAATCTAAATAGAAATCTGGCATGTTGGGAGAAGGCAGCAAATCACCAGAGAACATTCTATAGGTGGAAAGAGCTTGAGGTGAGACTAAGGTTAAAGGCCACCATAGATGATCAGCATCAAGAAGATTCCATCAGAGTCTCTTCACTGGCAAACTGTTCTGAAAAGGCTCGTTGCCATTGGGAGAATGCCTCCTACCCAAAACCTAGCACTGCGTGGCACTTCAGATCAGCTGTACGTGCCAAACAATGGAAAATCCTTAAAATTGTGGAGCTGATGGCTGAGTTCGATGTTGTACTCCAGAAGCATCTAAGAAGAGTCAACACCCAAGAAATCTATACACACCATTATCCTGGAAAAACAATTCAAAATGAGCTTATATAGTTACTGGCAACAAAAGTCAAACAGAAGATTGTGGCAGATCTGTAGCCAGCAACCTATTACTCTGTTATTCTGGACTGCATACCTGACATCAGCCATATAGAACAAATGACTTTAATGGTGCATTTTGTAACAACAACAGAACCTAGTGAAAATGTCCCTGCAACAGAGATTGTCAGAGAATATTTTCTAGAATCTATTGACATTGATGATACTACAGAAGCTGGTATGACAAATGTGCTTCTTAAAACACTGGAGGTATGTTGACACGGTAGCTGTTATTTCTAAATAACCCATTTCGAAATAACTCATTTCGAAATAAAATCCTTATTTCAAAATAAGTTAATTTGAATGAACAGTTTGTTCATTCGAATTAAAGGAAAGCCTGCTTTCGAAACGGCTGTTATTTCGAAATGGTTACAGGTAGTCCTCACTTAGTGACCGGGTTCCGTTCCTGAAACCCGGTTGATAAACGAATTGGTCACTAAACGAGGAGCAGCCCTTACCGGTATTTCAAGCATAATGTACTTTACTGGTAGTGGGTTTTTCAACCATCGGTAGATAGTTTTAATGTCACCTTTGCATCATTTATAACATTTTTAATATATATTTTAAATGTTTTAAGCTCTAATGTACTGAACTTAGTTTGCATAGTGTACTGTAAATATAGGTAATCTGAGAGAGTTGATGCGAGTTCTCGTACATTGCCATAATACCAACTCATCAGAGAGCTGGTCATAACTCTGAGGGGTCACTAAACGAGTAGGTCACTAAGTGAGGACTAGCTGTATTTTGAAATAAGGCCATTCAGACATGTTGTTTCGAAACAGTTGTTTCGAAACAATGGTGTTGTTTTGAAACAACATGTCCGAACCCCGTTGTTTAAAAACAACTGTTTCGAAACAAAAGCTATTTCGATTTCCTGCTAGGTAACAGTTTTGAAACAACAGTATATGATGTGCATATGAGAAATTTTATTTCCAAACAACGGCTGTTGTCTCGAAATAAAACTCACGTCTGAACACAGCCTGGAAGATATGGGAGTGGCGATAGCTGACATGAGAGGTCGGGGCTACGATAATGGTGCCAGCAGCAGCAGAAAGAAGAGAGGGGTGCAGACATGGATCCAAGAGTTAAATCCTTGAGCTTTTTTTGTCCCCTGCAGTTCTCATTCATTGAACTTTGTGGTCAGTGATGCAGCATCAGCTTCTACTGAGGCTGCTGATTTTTTTTAATGTAATTTAAAGCATCTATGAATTTTTCTCTGCATCAACTCATCAATGGCAAATTTTGAACCAATATGTGGGAACATCCTCTCTGACACTGAGTGCCATACAATGAGAAAGTCAAGTGGAGGTGATAGAGCCTATCAAACACCAAATTGGGACGATAGATAATGCCATAGTTGCGATTATGGAGGATAATGCTATGAGAGGAACTCTTCATGGGAGAATAGTGGGAGAGGGAAATGGAATCACCAAAAACATACATAAATTCAAATTTCTGTGTGGCATAGTGTTGTGGCATATCATACTGTTTGAAATAAATGTTGTGAGCAACAGACTCCAAGGTATCTGGAGCAATGAAACAACTGGACAAAGCAAAGTCATACCTACAGTCTTACCAGTCAGGTGAGGGATTTCAAAATGTTCTGAAGAGTGCATGGAAGTTGGCAGAGAAACTTCCCACTGAAGCTATTTTCCCTCCTGTTCAAGTACAAGAATAGAGTAGTCATCAAAGAACACATTTTAATTATGAGGCATGAGATAATCCCATAAGAGACAGCAAACACCAGTTCAAAGTTGAATTCGTCAGCCAGGTGCTAGATTGTGCAATACAGTCAGTTGAAGAACGGCTCTTGCAGGTTAAGGAACACAGCAGTATATTTAAAATGTTGTATGATATTCCAAAATTCCTCACTATACCTGAAGAAGACCTACACCAGCAACACAGGACGCTAGAGACAGTGTTGACACATGATGACATGCACAATATTGCTGCCAGTGATTTGGGAGATGAACTGAAAGCCCTTTCAAGATACATTTCAACAGGATCAACTCCAAAGGCTGTTCTGCAATATAAGTGCACAAATAAGCCTGCCTTACATCAGAATCATAGAAACTGGAAGGGACCATGAGAGGTCATCTAGTCCAGTCCTCTGCACTCATGGCAGGATGAAGTACCCTCTTAAACCATCCTCGACAGATGCTTGTCTAGACTGCTTTTAAAAATTTCCATGGATGGAGATTCCACAACCTGCCTAAGCAACTTATTCCAGTGGTTACTCACCCTGACAGTTAGGAATTTTCTTCCTAATCTCCACCCTAAACTTAAGTTGCTGTAATTTAAGTCCATTACTTCTTGACCTATCATTGGCAGATAAGCAGAACAATTTTTCTCTCTCCTCCTCATGACAGCCTCTTAGGTACTTGAAAACTGTTCTGTCTCCTCTCAGTCTCCTCTTTTCCAGACTAAACAAACCTATGATCAGGGCTGGATTAACTAGCCTGAGGGCTGTGGTATGCCCCAGCCTGATTATAGACCAGAGCCATTGGCCTTGGACGGTTACACCATATGTCAGCTGCCACAACTCCTGGGCAGACCAAACAGCTGCAGCTGACCCCTGGGAGGGGCAGGAGCCTGGAGACCAACCTCTGCTCTGAGCAATATTCCCTGTAAGCTGCATGGCCATGCAGCCCCCGCCACTGTCCAGCACAGGGAACACTGCCGGCCGCACACAGCTGGCAGCCAGAGTCCTTACCCAGTTGGAAGACTTTGTCCTCCAGCTGGCTGAGAGCTCCTCTGGACCTGTAAGTTTTAAAAAAATCCCACCGAGAGAAGCTCTGACAGAGCATGCGCAGAAAGCTCAGAATTTCTGAGCATGCACCGTCAGTACTTCCTCCAGCCGGAGGAGCCCTGGCTCAGCTGTGGTACTCCAGCAGCCACAGCTGGGTAAGGGTGCTGAGGGTTGGAGGTTGGGAGTGGGGGATCCCTGGGGAATGGGTTAGGGTTGGAGGAGGGGCTGACCAGGAAAGTTGGGAGGGTTGGGAGATCGGGCAGGCACAATCAGGCTGGTGGGGGCGGGCAGGATTGTGGTGGGGGGGGGGCCTGTGCAGCAAGCAACGTAAGTTGCTCAGACTTAGAGGGCATGTTGGCTCTGAGGGCCCTGCATGCCTCACCCCCAGCGCCAGCAGGACAGGAATACTCTCAGCACCACCCCCAAAGCCCCAGTAGCGCTGAGCAGGCAAGAGGAGTGGCTCAGGTGTAGGGTTTAGGAGCTGGAGCCTGGGGCCCCCTCTTTGGGCTGGGACCTGGCACTTCAGCTGCTATAGCTCCTTCATTAATCTGGCCATGATCATGATGTGGTATGGAGAAGACAGCTTCCAGTGGCAGAAGCCATCCAGCCTGCTGAATTTTATACAGGCCTCTGATTTCAAATAGGATAGATGATCTCTAAGGGACAAACTCTTCACAGTCCTGTTGCAACAAATGTCTTTGATTCTGCAGGTGTCTGTCATGTTCTTTTTGTGACACAGACTGTGACAAGACTGTTTTTCATATGTTTCATACTTGTTCTAGGTTACAGGCATTTTTTGTTTTCCTTCAGGGTATATTTTCGATTATTGTCCCTTGATATTTTTCTCTTACTGTATTTATTTTTGCTGTTAAGTGTGAATTCACAAATAGATCTGTGGTGTATCTTGAAAACTTTACTTTGGGTCAAACATAGCCAGCAGTTTTAAAAATTAGACAGTGTAAATGATTTGGTACTGTATTGTCAATGCTCTTTGGGGTCTAAGATTTTTAATAGCAGTTTTACTCCATGTGAAGTTTAGATATACTCTTATAAGTGATTTGGATCAATTTATTCAGCAGTGGGCTACATTGTTTGGGTTGTCAACCTGTTCTTGAATTTGTAATTTATGTCTCCATTTTCATTGTATTTCTTTACTGACATTATTAAAGGCTTTTCTACATTAGCATTCTTGTTGGCAAAACATTTGTTGCTCAGTGGTGTTAAAAAAAAAACACACCACAGGGTGCTGTATGTTTTGCTAATAAAAGTGCTTGTGTAGTTGTGTCAGGTTGATGGGAGAGAAGTGGAGTGAGGGTGGGGCCACAGTCCAGGCCCCTCTGTGGAGCCTCATTTACGGCATTCTAAAGGTGGTAGCAGGCAGTGTGCTGCCTGAGAGGTGACCTACACCACATCCATGGCATTTCGCTCCTGTATGGCAGGCCTATTTCAGAGAGACTTAAATCCCTTAAGTCTTATAAGTGCTGCCCTTCCTGATCATGTCTTGTTTGAAGCCCTTCTCCAACATGCCATGGGAAATCTGAGCTGAGGTATCAAAGTTCCTACAGCTGGAGCAGAGCTTGGGCTGCACAGCCTTCTCTGTCAACATGCCTAGCAGATCTAGCAGCTCTGTGTCCTCGCAGCAGGAAAGTATTTCCTGAATTGAGCCACCATGATCAGCTGGGAAAACACCATGTGACCTCTTCACTCCAAGCAAACAGGAAGTGGATTTTCAAAAGTTCTCAACCTTAGAGGAGGACCAGTGGATGCCTGGGTACCTGGCTGCAGGGAAATAGAGTTCAAACTGGTGACCAGAATGGGTATCTCAGGACACCTCCTGGAGGTCATTTAGTGTGACATAACCAAGCACAGTGTTTGCACTGACATTACTGATATAAGTTTGCTGCAAAAAGCTCTACACATCTCATCAAGATGGTTTTATTTTGTCAGCAAAGCAGGAGACTTTTGTCAGTGGAAGAGCAATTAAGTGGGTACACCTCTACTGTTTTGTTGAGAAAAGCTGACTTTTATCTACAAAAGTCTGTAGTGTAGGCAAGGCCTTTGAGAATTGACTGTAGTTATTTAAGAATTAAAGGGGAAAAAAAAGAGGTGAGATAGCAGGGAAGGTATTCTGGAGCAGTTTCTCTGCTGCATCCGAACTCCAATTGTCAACGCAGAGGAGTTTAAAAGAACTTAATAGATTTTTTTTAAATTCAGATTTGTGGTTTTGGAACATAATTATATCTACCAGGTTACAATTCCCCCCCCCCCATTTTGCAAGTTATAATTCTCAAGAGATAAAACCTTTAGGTCTCCTTAATGATGTATTTTTCTCATCCTCTGTGTTTCATAGTGCTAGACCCAGATCCTCACAAGTATGTAGGCTCTTCACTTCCATTGATTCCAGTAGAGGTTAGAAGGGTAAATCCCTTTGAGGATTGGGGCCAAAGTTCATAATCTCATTCAGTTTCTCATGTGCATTAACCAATAAATCACAAAAACTATGCACAAAGAAGTCATTTTATTGATTGCAATGAATTTAAGCTTTCATCAAGATGACATATGACTACTAATTAGAACAAGAAAACAGTAAGAGGATCTGACAGGAAAAAAAGATATACTCATCAGGATAAATCACATACAATACAGAGGTAATAAGGGATCTTTAAAACTGTGTAGAGCACAACGTATGTTACTGCAGCTGATCACATGAAAAGATCCACAGTCTTACCAGCATGGAGTAAAATATTTGCATTTCACCAGTCAAGTTTTACTAAATCTTTCTCCTGAATTTAAATCAGAACAGTCATACTGGTCTGACTAATGGCCCATCTAAGCCAGCATCTGTCTTCCAACAGAGGTCAATTTCAGATGTTTCAGTGGGAACGAACAGAACAGATAAATCATCAACTGATCTATTTTGAGCATGATTAATTGTACAAAGAAAGCAGGTGGAAGGAACATTTTGCTTTACATGAAACCCCAATTATTTCTAAGGAAGCAATCTGAGATAAACCCCAATGTGCTACAGCTTGCAGCCCCTGATCCACTGGGAGACATCTGTTCCTTTGCAGTGGTTTCTCCATGCCACCCTGTGAGAGTTAAACATCATGTTAACTGAGTATGGCAAGTTCACCAATGAGTGCAAAGCCCCCCCCCCCCCAAAATAAAAACAAATATTTAAAATTTATATTTCTGCAGCCATCCAAGGTCATCTAATATGTAATTTGCCACTGGCCCAATCCTAGCACAACACCTGCCTAATCTAAATGGACCAGCTGGATCCTCGAGCTATTCATGCTTGAGAAAGTCTACGAACACTTCCTAAAATGTTGCCACATGATTATCAAAGGCCCACTCACCAACTGCTATTTCTAACACAGAAAATTGGTGTATTTATACCACGGCCCTCTAGTAGAATGAAATTAAATTACCTCATGTTTGTTCCAGAAGCATTTGCCTGCTAACCAGCACTACTGTTCATTCCCTTTTTGATCCAGCTAGGGGGTGGATGTAAGTTCTATCTTCACAGGCACAGGAAGTATCAAGTGACTCTGGTATGTAGCACAGCCATAATCTTAACATCTTAGGTAGCTATGGGTGTGTTACGTTAGTGTTTGAACTGGGATTTAAAATTCTAAGAACCTCAGATGCTCAACCAATACATTTCTCTAAAGAGAAGAAATGCATGCTTGTAAGGTGGTGGACAACTGTCACACTGAAACTGGGCCGGAAGTGGTTAATTGTCTGGGCTGGAGACCGCAGCTGAAGTTGATCCCATAACACGTGCCAGCAGTAGCAAATCTGGACGGAATTAAAATGAAGGAAGCGGGCTTCAGAGCCAGCCTAAACTAACAGAGAGATCTTGGTCTGAGGCCGAGACCACCTAAGGGTGGGCTGAACAGTCCTGAGCTAGGAACTGTCAGGTGAGTCAAGTCTGTGGAGAAGGCTTGAACTAGGTTTTGTGTTTTCTTATTGTTTAATGGAAAAATAAAAGCCCAGAAGTAGGTGAGCTGTGAACCTATACATGGTACCTTAACTGTTGTCTAGAGTAGATGGGAAAGATTCCCATTCATGGTGCCATTGCCCTATGCTGGATCAAACCAAAACTGGTCAACTGTATGTTATAGACCCTATACCTTTATCAACCAATAGTCTATTTCAGTCCAAGTGGTTAGAAGTTTTGAAGGACAAAGTTCTAAGTTCTATTCCCACTGCTGCTGTAAAAGTCCGCATGAGGTCCCTTCCAACCCTATAGTTCTATGATAAGTCCAATCAAAATAGCCTTGATGTGTAGCAGAACTACAGCTGAGAAGTTCTTAATGCCCATATATTTATCATGCTATCAATCCTTAGTTTACAAGTTCTGAGTTCAAATATGTTAAAAAAGTAAGAACAAATATATTAGCAAGTTTGCTTGTTTCATACAAGCTTGTTTACCCACAAGGCTGTAATCTCTCTTTTACCTAGCCTCCCTCTTAACTGTACACACACCTAGTATATCACTCTTATTCATTCCCTAACAGTTTTGAACTTACCATGCTCCCATGCCATTGGGATCGCGAACAACTCTTTTTGCACAATTTACACTTGCTGTAATGTCTGCAGACATCAGCGCTAAAAAAGAATTATAGTGGTAACAGAAGAGAGGGAGAAAAGTCAACATTTTCCTCTTAATATTTTTTTGAATTACTCATCTTAAACTGATTCTGAAATTAGATTGTATTGATTATTTACTAATCATGTTTAATACTGGAGCATTTAAGGACTAAGCAAGAATGGGGCTCTGTCATGTTAGGAACTGTACAAACACAAAAGAGATAATGGTTTTTGCTCTGAAGAGCTTACATTCTAATAGAAAGACAGACCCAGGGTAGGGGAGCAGGACATAACACACAAGCAGAGTGAACAATGTGATGGTGGCAAACATGGTATTAGTTCCACAGTTTGGTCCTATGTTTAGAATGCTGTCAGTCTGTTGGCTAGTTTTACCATAACTAGCTACTGTTAGGTGTTCTGCACCTTCCTCTGAAGTATGTGGTACTGCTCAGTGCTACTGGTGTCCCTGTATTGGCCTTGAAGGACAACTGCTTTGGACTAGAAGAACTGGTCTGATACACTAAGACAATTTCTGTTACCCATCTTTGGAGTTTCTATCTGTTTCTATCACCATTTGGCTTTCTTTCTTTCTTTCTGAAAATAGACTAAATTTGAAGTTGACTGTGTCTATTCAAATTAGAAACATTTACTATGCTTGCTTTTAAAATAAAACAAGCTCAGGAACTGGCATTTGTGCCGGTCTTGTGTACAGCAGTGATTTCATCATCTGAGAACTAAATTAAGTTCTGACAAATCGACATATCTGCTAATAAGTAAATTCTTCTCCAAAAGGGAAGTGTTTTAATAAAGAAAACTAAAAAAGAGAGGAATTAATTCCTTTTGGAAAAGTTCTTCAGGACCCACCCCCCCTTTAATGGTACATGTATACCCCCCCACACTGCAATCCTGCTCTCCTGTCTGCATAGCAAGGGGTTATATTTTTAATATAGAACTATTAGGGACAAAACATGCCTTCAGTTAGAACTTGGCAATGCTATGAACTCACACTGGTGTAAAAGGGCAGGATTAGGCCTTCAGTGTTCTGTAGAACCATTATATTGCACCTACCACGACACTGGATTCCACATGCATTCTTGGCTCCTGGAGTCTTGCCATCATTGCACCACCAGCGGCTGTTGATTTGTAAAATCCCATAATCAGTGCTTTGATCACCTGGGTTGTAGTTTGTGGCATCTGTGTTAAATCTGCTCTCGTAAAATGCCGTACACACCCCTATGCAAGTTCCATTTAAGAAAATAAACACACAGATTGAGATTCTTTGGTTAAAATACTCCTCATAAGTTAATATTTTACACAAACATGGATCTAGTAAGAAAAAGCATTCTAAATGTAACACTTCTGATTGTCATATGCCTACTGCATGGGGCCTATAGCTTTGAAAGAAACAGCTGTGTGTAGGGTTGCTAAATTTCTAATTGATGTAAACCAGACTTCCAAGGCCCTGACTTAAACTCTTCTTCTGAGGTCCTGTCCCTCTTGCTCCTTTCCTTCCCTCCCGTCCCACACCGCTTGCTGCTCCTTCTGAAGTTCTTCCCTGTTGCTGGATCATTTACAACATCTTCCCCTGTCCAGCTGGTCTCCTTCTGCTTTGGGGTTTGGCTGGGAGCTACAGCCTAATTTAATGCCTGCGTGCAGGTAGGAGACAGCTCCGGCTGAGGAGGGGGATGGTGCAGGTTGATGACCTAGGCTGTCCCCCACTCTGCGGTAATTAGACTTTTGGTGTCTGGTCAGCACATCTGAGCAGACACTCCCAGGTTCCCTTTTAGACCTGCCTTTGGTTGTAAACTGGGCACCTGTCTGCTTATCCCCTTTTCTTCCCTGCCTCCTGAGCCACACAGAAATCTCCAAGGCAGCAGACTTACAGTTTCCCAAGCTGTAGCCACGGTATCCATCCAGTCCACGCGTTTTCATTTCTCTTGCCAGCTCACATCTTTCATAGATCTTCCCATGAGCAGTCAGAGGCAGGAGGAAAAGCCCCAGGATTAGCAAAGCCTTCATGCTGGCAGTGTAGCACACCCCAGGCTGCTGCCACTGACTGAGTGGGGAGGTACAATACAAAACAACTTAAGTCATGCTCTTCCTGAAATGCTGGGGTTCCTCCTTGCAGCTCTCAGCTGTTTCACCTCCTGACCTATGTTCCCTCTAAGCTGTGCGCGTGTGCGCATGCACACAGATTGTGAACCCCGCACACACAGCAAAATAGAGCGTGCACAAAAAAATTCAACAGTGCAAATATTTTTATGCTACTTTAAGAAAGCTGCTTCAAGTAGCATGTTTCAGATAAGGTTTTGTACTTTATCATATCATTTCCAACACCATATCAAAATAAAGTTAATATATTACATGCATCCCTCACACTTGCTTCATTGGGCTCACAAGTTGGACCACACTCACTAGAGGCCACACAAATTTGCACACCAGCTCTGAAAATTTGCACAAAAGAAATTTTTTCTGCACACAGCCTACAAAAAATTAGATGGAACATTGCTCCTGACTCTGCCTCTCCTTGCAAGCTCACAGGGAGATGCCTAGCTGTATTATCCATGCTTGTATCTGGTCAGTAGAGGGACTGGTAGAAACAGTTTACTCCAAGAGTGCTTTCACATAAAAGTTACACTTAGTCTTAAGCAGTTACACAAATCCACAACAGGTTATTAAATATCCCAACCTTCAATAATTACCAAAGTTTGGTGTGGCTCTCGAACAGTACAGCAGGGGCTTCCTAACTGACCAGTCTTTCAGCTGACTTTGATGGATCCCAAAACTTTCCAAGAAGAGATCCCTGCAGAGCCCAAACCCTTCCCCACCATTTATCCTTGGTAGTAGAGAATAATACACTGCAAAAAGAAACTTGGGCAAGCAGTTTCAAAAGCTGATCAAGTAGTTTCCCCAGATAACTTGTGTTTGTGCAGAATTTGCATGTCTTGAGGCCCTGACAAACATCTCTCAGAGGGCATGTGTAGATATAGCTTCTTACTTTCCTCCTAAAAAACAGATCCCAGCACCTCATGAGGGGAGAGGTGCAGCATTAGATAAAGTTGTGAAAAAGGCACCCCTTCCCCCCCCCGACTTAGTCCTGCTGAGGCTGCATAGGGCTAGAGAAAGGGCTATCAATCATGTCTCCTGTGAGCAGAATGTATGAATAATCAATATCACACTGTCAAGTGGTCGCTGACCCTTCTACTGGTCTATCAAAATCTTCCCCCACAGCTGCACCAGGTGACTGAGCAATCTGGGGAACATATGACCCCACATACCCTCTAACCCCTGCACCCCATGTCACCTCTGACTGAGTTCCCAGTCTCACCAGCATCTCTCTTGTCTATTTAATCTCTGCTCCTCCAGCCTTGAAGGTTCCACTTCCTAAGCTATGTGGAAACCAAAGATGGGAACATCCTGGGCATTGCTCAGTGCTCTTGGGGTCACCACCAATAGCTAATATCACTGAGCCCTGGGGAACTTGCTGGCATACTCTGTGGTGTTTTATTGCTAGATCCGTGCTACAATTCTGACTCAGAACATACTGGCTAAAGGTTGCTTCCATCCAGAGGCTGCTACAGTGGATTATAAAGAGTTAATGATCTGAGACCAGTTCCTGTGTTGGGCATTCAGCCATATTCTCCACACAATTCCCACCACCATAACAGCCTCACTGTTTTCAGTATTGATGGAGATAATGGTTTTAACCAGTATGAGGATTAAACTACTCTTTCACTCTGGAAAGATGGTTTTTCTAGTCCAGGGTTGAAGATCATTGTAGTAGTGAGAGGAAGCTTTCACTGACACAACCTGCCTATTTGGTATTAATATGATGTCTGTCATC
>ML683332.1:33756-46417 GCA_007922195.1 Podocnemis expansa | reverse complement strand
GACGCTCCCAGTGAAGGAGTGGGTGGCCAGGTGGGCTCGCTGGTACCGGGCAGGTCTCCAGACTCAGAATCCTCTATTCACCAAGTGAGCTCAGGCCCACCAAAGGGAGGTCAGCGGCTCCTCCTCCCTATAGAGGTAGAGGGAAGAAAATTCCAAGGGTTTTGGGATATGGGTGCGGAGGCGACTCTGGCCTGGCTGGAGGTGGGGGGACCCGACAAGATGGTCCCTGATACTTATCTGAACCTAAGGGAGGTGTTCGGGCTACCTGTACAAGTGCCTGTAGCAAGAGTGCATCTGAAGTGGGGAGGCAAAGAGGGCCTCAAGGAGATAGGGGTGCACAATCGTTTGCCAGCCGAGGTACTGATGGGACAAAATCTAGAAGGGTGGCCTGGTGAATCCCAGAGAACATTGGCCGCTACCAGGAGTCAGGGCCTGCAGGGGCTCCTTACATCTGGTGTCCCTGAAACAAAGATGAGAAACCTTGTAGAGGGGCGGACGAAACCGATGGGGCCAGAAAAGTGCGAGGAGGAGGATCCCACCCCGGACAAGGCTCGGGAACAGACTCCAACATCCTCTCCCACAGGCGAGTTTCAGGAGGATCTGTGGGGTGACCCTTCACTAGCAAAGCTGAGGGTGCTCGCAGGCCTTGGGGCTGAGGAGTCCCTTGGGAGAGACCGCAGGGAGAAATTCCTGTGGGAGAAAGGGGCCCTGGACTGAGAGTGGACTCCAGTGGCAGAGGCGGAGCTGTGGCAGGTCAGGCGACAATTGGTGGTGCCCCAAAGATACCGCCAAAGACTGTTGTCCTTGGCCCATGATGTTCCTCCGTCAGGACACCAGGGGATAAAATGCATCCAGCAGCGGCTGCTGCAAAACTTCTACTGGCCGGGAATTTTCGATGCAGTCAAGCGATATTGCCAATCATGGGACACTTGTCAGAGGGTGGGGAAGGCCCAGGACAAAGGTGGGGCCAAGCTGAGACCCCCCCCGGGTCATAGAGGAGCCATTCCAGAAGCGGGCGATGGACATAGTAGCGTTCCTCAGCAAAGCCACCCGATCAGGGAAGAAATATATTTGGGTGGGGGTAGACTTGGTTACCCCATACCCAGAGGCTGTACCTCTGGCTCCCACCGAACCTGACAAGGTGGCAGATGCTCTGATGGGCATTTTCAGTAGGCTGGGGTTCCCCCAGGAGGGCCTCACGGACCAAGGGTCTAACTGTATGTCAGCCCTCTTGCAGTGTCTCGGGGAGAAGTGCGGGGTCCAACACACCTGGGCGTCAGCCTATCTCCTGCAGACCAACGGGCTGGTGGAAAGATTCAATGAGATTCTGGAAAGGATGCTAAAGGTTTTTATGGCCCAATACTCACAGGACTGGGACAAATATCTACCACCCCTGCTGTTTGCATTCTGGGATGTGTCCCAAGAGTTCACGGGTTTCTCTCCATTTGAGCTGTTATATGGGAGAAGAGTGAGAGGCCCTCTGGATTTAGTAAGAGATGAGTGGGAGGGGAAGGCTTCCCCCACTGGGGAATCAGTAGTAGAATACATCCTGATTTTCCAGGAGAAACTCATGGGGCTTATGGACCTGGTTAGGGAGAACTTAATGCAGGTCCAAAGACAGCAGAAAGTTGAGGATGATTGCAGTGCCCCGGCCAGATCATATGGGGTTGGGGATCAGGTGAGGGCTCTTATCCTGGTGCAAAGGAATAAGCTCCAGGCTGCCTGGGAGGGACCCGTCAAGGTCACCAAACAACTGAGCGACGTGAACTATGTGGTAGAACTGTCCCGCTGGTCACACAAACAAAAAGTGTACACTGGTACTATGATGAAACATTACTTTGACAGAGGAGGGCTGGGACTGACTGTATGTGGACAATGGGAGGGTCTGGGGGGAGATTCCCTGTTGAGGTTCGGTAGCTGGGTGGAGAATGGATCCTCCCTGGACTCAATTGCCTTATCTGACCAGGTAACTGTGGCCCAGAGGGAAGAGATTAGCGCAGGGCTGGAGCCCTACCGACCACTGTTTTCTAGTCGGCCTGGGCTTACCAACTTAGTGGTGCACCACATAGAGACCGGGACGACAAATCCCATAAAGTGCTCCCCAGTTAGAGTCACTGGGAAGGTAGCCTGGGATGTAAAGTGGGAGATCCAGGACATGCTGGCCTTGGTGGTTATACAACCATCTACCAGCCCATGGGTTTCTCCGATAGGGCTGGTACCCAAGAAAGACGGCTCGATCCGGTTCTGTGTAGACTATTGCAAGCTGAACTCCGTCACAGTGTCTGACGCATACCCCATGCCCCGGCTGGATGAGATTTTAGTCAAGCTGGGAGGGCTTGCTAAAAGGGTACTAATGCCAAGCTCAGGAGGTGGGGGGTTAATCCTTCAGGGCTGTGATATGGAGTTGATACATGTCAAGGGAAGTGCAAATGTAGTAGCAGATGCCTTATCAAGAGGGTGGGGGCCAGAACTTCCCCAGGTCACCAGCGGAGGTGACCCCGGTCAGTTCAGTCTCCAAGGGGGCAGAGGTGTGATGAAGTAAGAAAACCTCTTGGGTTACTGTGGTTCTTCTTTTCTGTTCCTGTTCTTGGGTGATGGTATTCTGGTGATGGGACACAGGGGTGTGATAACTATAGGTACCACTGGGGGGGGAAGAGGCTTTAGTGCGACCTTACCTGGACCCCCTGGGGGTGACAGGTTGTGGCCGGTTTAGACCAGGGGCAGGGCAGCTGGATAGGGAGGAGAACAAATGGGAGAGAGGGAAGAAGGAAGATGGAGGTCGGAGGGGCAGGACCTCCGGGGCTTGTCCTGGGGGTTTACTATCTGCCCTCCTAGGTGATCTGAGAGCCAACTGTCCTAGCTGCTGTGCTAAGTGGATTGCTAATAAACCCTCTGACTGCTACACTGGCTGAGTGTCACTGCTGATTGGGACGGCTGGGACCCTCGTAGGGGGAGGAACCCCCCCCCCCCAAGGGAGACCAGACAGAGCAAGGATCGGACTCTCTGGGCCTGGATTTGGGAAGCTGGCTACAGGTAGCGTGGAGACCCTGGTGAATGGGAGAAAGCTCCACCGTAGCAGAGTCCTGGTGGGCTGTGAACAGAGGGGATCCAAGAGGCTTTTCTGGGTTCTCCGTGACAGTGGTAACGTCTCCTGTGCTGACTGGGTTTCAGGTACTGGGGTCGGCATTGCCTCTGGCTTGGTCTTCTTTGCTGGTACCGGAGCTGGCTTTCTGGACGAAGCCCGCACCTTTGTGGGGGTCCGTGGCATTGACGGTACCGAGGATGGTGCCACTCCCAATACATTGACGGGTTGGTTTGGTGGCCTAAGAGACCAGTGCCTTAGTGGTACGAAAGAAGTAGTCAACCAAGACTTCAAACTTGTCGCCCGAACCATTTGGGGTGCTGGGGGAGTGCTTGCGGCTCGGGCAGCATCAGAGGCGGTCGCACTACCCTTGGCGCGGAGGCGCACTACTCTTGGTGGCGCTGCTCTCTGTCTTTGCAAGTCCTCTGTTTAAAGGACTGGCAGATAGGGCAGCTTGTGGCCAGGTGCGACTCGTCTAGACATGCAAGGTGTTTTTTGTGAGGATCGTTGATTGGGAAAGCTTTGCAGCATCCTAAGCACAGTTTAAAACAAGGCATCTTAAATTTCATGCGGAAAGACAGGCACTTGCTTCCGTAAATTACTTGGCTGATCTGAAACCATCGCTGAGGGCGGAAAAAGGAACTGGCATGGTCAGGGTCATGGTCACCTATATAGCCGTGGTTGCGGCACTGAGGAGGTGTTGGCCGCGTGCCCTGACCTGACAGGCTAAGGCTAAAGGCTTTCTGAGCTACCATGCGCTGCGACCTGTAACTGAATGATGTGAGCAGTGCTCAAAGGAGAAGAGCTAGTTCTGGCCCTGTCAGGGCCCCAAGGGGGTTTTCTGAGAACAGAGCCCAAGGAGGGGTTCTCTGGGGCTCCTCTAGCGTCTGCTGCTGTAACTCCTAATTAAACTGCTAACAAAGTCTGTCTACACTGTGATCCTGAGTGCTAATAAACCAGACCTTGATAAATCTGTTTCTGGTTGCTGTTGTAATCAGTGTTAGTAGCCTGTTGCTTAGCTCCACTGCAGACATGTAATGTAGGGGCACTCTCTGGCAACCAAAAGTAAAATTGCTGGCACCTATCTGTAAGCCAATTTTGTCCACCCCTATAATAACCCCCTTCTGACTCACACGCTGACTGTGAATCTCTCCTGACTGCAACGTGGGTGCTTGGCCCACCGAGGGCATGGGAAGACTCCCCAGGGTACCATCATGGGGACCCACAGGGGAGTTCAACAGAGCAAGATGCTGAACTTTGGAGGAGGCAGCTGCACAGCGTGTGGATACCGGGAGCGATCAGAGAGGGGCAGACTCCAAGGAGTAGAGTCCAGACTGCCTGCGTCCTGAGGGGGACGAGAGCATGGTTCCTGTGGGGCTCAGTCACAGATGGACAGAGGGGTAGTGTGGGAAGGGATGTGCACAGGAAAAGATGTGTAGATGGAGAGCTGCCTTTCCCCGACATCTGCGTGCCCCTCCTGTTGCTCCCCATTGGGTTCAGTGCCTCTGGGGTGGGGAAGGACAATGCTGGAGGTTCAGTGCCCCCCACTCTTTCCTTCTGGGCACTGTTCCCTCTAAGCTGTGCGCATGTGCGCGTGCACACAGGTTCTGAAACCTGCACACACAACAAAATAAAGTGCACACAAAAAAATTCAATAGTGCTAATACTGGTGCTCACAAAGAAATGTTCTTGCGCACACAAAGAAATTGTTTGCACACACAGTCTACGAGTAATTAGAGGGAACACTGTTTCTGGGCACCCCACAATGCCTGATGCCCCCCCCCCCCCATGCTCACCTCCTCCCGCTGCTCCAGGCTGATCTCTAGGGGCTCATCGTCATGCTGCTGGCGCGTGGGCCGGACGAAGGCTGGTGGCGTGAAGCGGTTGGCGCGGTCGAACTCCTCTGGCTCCACGCCCCGTCCATCCCGCAGCCTCTCCCAGGCTGCCCGGTTGGTGTGGCTCTCTTCCCGCTGTGAGGGACCAGCGGCCTCTGGCTTTTCTTCCTCCTCCTGCACCTCCTCCACTGCGTGCTCCAGCGTCCCCCGCCGCCCACCCGAGGCCTCCGCCTTGCGTTTGCTGGAGGGCCGCTCCCGCAGCCCATCCTTGAAGGCGGAGACGGCGAGGCTGACCTTCTGCACCTGCTCCACCGTCTGGCGCCGGGACATCAGCACCCCCATGGCTCTGCTGCTGGGAAAGACAGGCAGGAGGGTCAGGGGCTGCCTCTCTCATGACCAGAAGTGCCAGCTTACAACCCCTCCTGCCACTGACAGGCGGCTGCTTCTGGTTGTGCCATGGCAGCTGACTGCAGGACTCACCCATCACTGAAACGCCACGTTCTCTGGGGTGGGAGACAGCAGCTGTTTAACAGCATCCACCAATGCTGCACGAGGTCACGCAGCCAGCTCTGAAATGCAGCCACCTCTAGGGTTGGGCGCAGCAGCTGTGAACAGTTCAGAGCAATGCTGCACCTGGCTCTGAAATGCAGCCCTCTCGCCAGGCCTAGAAGAAGGGGCCTCAAGGCTCTGGGCCACCCCACCACTGTGGGGTTCCCCCCCCGCCTGGGGTCCCTGCACTGCCACCATTGTGGGGGGCCCCTGCCTGGGCTGGAGATGGGGGGTAGAGGCTGCGCTCCTGCCCTGCCCCTGTGTCGCCCCTGAAGGCAGGGCAGGCTGGCTCCATTCTCTGTTCGGGGGGTGCGGGCAGAGCCAGGGCCCTTTGGTGCACAGTACGGCCTCCAGTGCGGCCCTTCAGTGCCAGGCCCTTGGAAAGCCATGCCAGAGCCCTACTGTGCGCCAACTGGTCCCAGCCCCAGCGACAACAGGGCTGGCCTGACCCATTGCCAAGGTGGTGCCTCAGCTGACTCTGGGGTGGGGCAGAAGCACAGAGCCTGGCCTGTGGCCCAGGGCCATGCCCCACCCAGTGCCGACAGGGCTGGGGCCCTAAAGGTCCCAGTGCAACTTCCCCCACCTGTGGGGGGCTGAGCAGGATGGTGGATTTGCATAGCCCTAGGAACTGGACTCCGGAGCCCGCCTTTATGTTAACCTGGCCCTGCACCTCGAGGGCAGGGCGCAGCAACTGTAAATAGCCCAGAACAATGCTGCACCCAGCTCTGAAATGCAGCCACCTCTACAGCAGGATGCAGCAGCTGTTTAAGAGCCCAGAGCAATGCAGTGCCACAGATCAGGAAAGAAGGTGAAGAATTTCTTGTCCATCTAAAGCTCCAGGGAGGGTTTAGGGAAGAGTGGAGGAGAGTCTAAAGACCCACGTTAGAGTTGAAGGTCCCTGGAGCCAGCTCTCGATGTGGTCCTGGCTCTGGTCTTAAGGGGGCATTTGGGGATGATGTGACTCATACTCCTCCATTGCAAACAGATTAGCCCCACAGCTCCCTCTGACCCTTCCTCTGGGCCTGTCCCACTGCTCTCCACTCAGCTAGCAACTCATTCCCACTGCCTCCCAGAGTGCTTCAATATCTCCCCAGCCAAGGGATAAACATGCGGGAGCTCTGGGCCCAGCTCAGGTGCTGTCTCCAGGCCTCACACGCATTTCTGCACCCCTTTGCTTGCATCAACTTTCCTCCTCTGCAAGGCAGCACCCTTGGTGTTTTCCTGGCCCCACTGTGGGGAGGGGGCGTCAGCTAGCATGCAGAGCCAGCTCTACAGATGCAAAGCCATCAGCAGCCTTGTCTCCCTGGGAGCAGATTGTCTGAGCCAGGAGGAAACGTTGCTGGGCGTGTTGCCCGTGGAGTCAGGCCAACAGTTCAGAGGGGCCCACACAGGCCAGCGAGGGCTCCCTTGCCCTGCTCTGTCCCTCGTGGGCAATGCCCATGTGCCAACACACACCTCCCTCTCCCCACACAGCCTCACACCCCCTCTGTCATGTGCAACACACACGTGTGCACACACCCACGCCTGCGCCCCTCTGCGTTCCCGCCATGCCAGCTGGCGCCACGGCACCTCCCGAACTGCTGCCCATTTCCTGGCGGGGGCTATCGATTCCCTCCCTGGTTGCCAGGGAAACCCAGTCTCCTGAGGGCCGGAGCTGGCAGAGAAGGGATTTGTGGCTGCTCTGCTGGGGAGCCGCGTGCAGCTCCAGGGTTGTCACTCACCCCCAGCGCCCTGCGTTTCAACAAGCAGAGCCAAGGAAGATGAAGGGAGCAGTGCTCAGCCCTGTGGGAGTGAGGGGAGAGCCGGGGGAGGTATTGCCCTTGTAAAGCAAACACTTGTACGCTGAGCTTGGGAAGGCTGGTGACAGGAAAGGGTCTGGGGGAACCAAGTAGCCCCAGTTTAGCCCAGCTGTGAAATGGGCTCATCCCTGGTGCACTGCGCAGCACTGTGCCCAGGAGCTGGCCAGGTTGGTGCAGCTGCATCCCAATCAGGAGCACTGTGCAGTTAGGACAATGACGGCCCCCCCAGAGTGTGGGCTGGGGTTCAGTGGGCTTGCTGCAGAGCCATAGGCCAGGCACAGGGCCTCTAGCCATGGACACGTGTGGCAACTTTCCTAGTTAGCTGTGCCAGTGATCCCAGCGTCTCTTGTGCTGTGGAGCACTGGGCTAGCAATCGTGCTGAGGACAGGCTAGCCGCACAGAGCAATCGGGATCCTCAGAAAGCTGGACCCATGACAAACAAACCAGGGCTATTACAGCCATGCAAAGCCAAACACGTAGGGCAGTGGTTCCCAAACAGCGTGCCATGGCAAGACCCAAAGTGTGCCGCGAGCATCGCCAAGAGCTGGAGTTAAAGTTTCCTTGCTGCTCA
This sequence comes from Podocnemis expansa, assembly GCA_007922195.1. Classification (NCBI taxonomy): domain Eukaryota; kingdom Metazoa; phylum Chordata; order Testudines; family Podocnemididae; genus Podocnemis; species Podocnemis expansa. Next base: position 38,581 of record ML683332.1, on the reverse strand, counting down.
GCCCAGCCATGTGGGTTGTGCAGGGCTGGGAAAAGGCAGGGGTTAAGGTAACGGGGGAAGGCATCAGAACACAGTTCCAGGGTCCCCTATTTTTAGGCAGGCAGTGTTCTGGCCCCCCTAAAAATAGAGGAAGGCACCGAAACGCAGAGTTGCAGGGATCCCCTTAAAAGTAGAATGAGTAGCCTGAACGGAGCGTTTCGGTGGCTCCAACCTTAGGCCCAGCCAGCAGAGAGCTGCGGGAGGCTGGGAGTGTGTGAATCTCCCCCCTGCAGGGGGGTGCAGCTCATGAGCCTGCAAACAGCCCAAGTAAGGGCTTTGTGGGGGAGGGCTGCTGGGGGTTGTGTGGGGCAGGTGTGTATAGCAGAGGGGGGTGGGAGTGGCTGTGTAGCAGAGGGTGTGTAGCTGGGGCTGTGGGGTGGCTGTTTGTTAAGGGGGCTGTGTAGCTGGGGGGTGGCATGGCTGTGTGTGGTGGGTGTAGCTGGGGGCTGGAGGGATAGTTCTGGCCCTGCAGTGATGGGAGGGTCCATCACAGGCAGCAGGGGGATAGGGGGTGGATGGGACCCACTGGGGTGGGAGGGAGCAGCAGTGGGATGAGGATTTGCCCTGGGGGGCAGGGAGCCACTGTGGAGAAGGGGGAAGTGGGCGCTGCACCATGCTCCCCTGCCTACCTTCCCATGCCCCAGGTTCCCCCTGGTGCCCCACAAAGCCCCTCTTGTTCTCCCTTCCCCTCTCCTCTCTTGCCATGTTACATGTTAGCTCTGTGTTCTTGAGGAATCAGAGCACAGTATCCAGCCTGTCCGCCCCCCCACACACATCCCCCAACCTCTGCTTGAACTGAAAACCAAACACAGTAGGAAATGGGAGACATCCTTTTCCTAATCTACCCATATCCAAAAGCCATCAGCACAATGGCGCTTCATTTGCATTGACTATGGAGAACCAGACTCCAAAGCAGGAGCCGCACTGAACTCTGGGATTGAAGAAGCAGGGAAGCATTGCCTGATGGGGGATCTCACACCAAAACGAACAAACTCAGCAATTATCAGACCATTCTAGTCACAGACATGATAACTGATACCCAAAATACTGAGTCTGCCTCACTGTATTGTGAGCTTCTCTGAACCATTACACCCAGCCAGGAATGTGTATTGGCCACGTAAACAAGTCCTTATAAAAAACCTTTACCCACATAGTGCAGTAGTGTAGTGTGTGTCCTGTGCAAGTCCTAACTGGATCCTTTCTGAATCCTGTGTGAGTCGGGATTGAGTCCTGAGTCCTGATGCTTGGATCTAAAGCTGGATCATTCCCACTGGGATCTGGCTTTTCTTCCTTGCTGATTGCTGTGGGAGCTTTGTTCCCATCCAGCCTCTGACCCTGATCTGCACAACCTGGAAACCTTTCTGCTACACAGAGTGGTGAGACCTCCCTGCCCCAACTTCTCTCTCTCTCCCTCTCTCTCTCTAGGCCTGATACAGTAGAATCTAGGTAATATTGTAGCTGGGTGTTCTTCTTTCCTTGTATGTTTATCAATGCTGTAACTGGGTATTTTGGGGTATTCTTCTCTCCTTTGTAATTATTATTAGTAGTACAAGTTTTAGATACCTAGCAATAAAATGACTTTTGTTATTAAGCCAGTTTCCAGACTCTTTTAAGACATCATTCCCTCTCCTTTGATGTCTTGGTTTCTTTATATCACTTTGCAGCAACGCTTCTATTACCTAGCCAAAGATCCCTGTAATGCCCACAACCCTGTAAGGTTTGCTCATTGATAGGGATAGTAGCCTGATTGACTCCAGGGGCATGTAAGGGTGACAGCTGACAAGTGCTGTTTTGACCCAGCCTGATTGAGTCCAGGGGCATACAAGGGTAGCAGCTGAGAAGTGCTGTGTGACCCAGCCTGCTCAAGATCCATAATCAAGCCTAGTTTGATACGCTCAAGGGGCACATGAGGGTAGCAGCAGAGAAGTGCTGTGTGACCCAGCCTGCTCAAGATCCATAATCAAGCCTAGTTTGGTGCGGTACAGGGGGACATAAGGGTAGCAGCAGAGAAGTGCTGTGTGACCCAGCCTACTGAGTTCAGGGACACATAAGGGGTCAGCTGAGAGTGCTGATAGACCTGGTCCGCTCAGACGCACCTCTGTAGAAACACAAGTCACACAAGCAGCACACTAATAGAAGTACCATCTTCCCCACAGAGAAAGCAACCCTAATAAATGAGCATACCCCGAGTCGGTGGGCAAAGTTGGTAACAGCCACCCTTGTGCTGTTCCCCCCACGGCTGCCCTTGTCCTCTTTTCCCACCCCTGCCCTGCCCTGCTCTGCTCCCCACACTGACTTCTGCCACTGCACACGACTCCTGACTTCCTCTGTTTTGCCACCCCTGCTCTGCTACCCCTACACAGCAGCATTTCCGAAACACTGTGCCAAGGTTCATGAATATTCATAAGTAATTTAAGTTAATTTGAATATTCATGAGTTTTTTTAAACTGGTGTGCCTCGAAAAATTTGAAGGTATCAAGGTGTGCCATGGCAGAGAAAAGGTTGGGAACCACTGATCTAGGGAGAAGGGCAGACCTATACAAGGGCAGACTGCCAGGCAGATCCATACAATGGTGGCTGTGCCCTGGGAAACAGTGACTCCGGAAAGATCTAGGGGTCAGACGGCACAGAATGAGCACCCCGTGCGATGTTGTGGCTAAAGGGACTAAGCAATCCCTGGATGGATACTGGGTTTAGAACAAGGAGCCTGCATGTGGCAGTGGTAGGACCAGGACTGCAGACTACATCCAATTCTGGCATGCATGTTTTAAGAAGGATGTTAAAAAATTGCAGAGGAGGCAGAGAAGAGCCCCAAAACTGACATGAGGGATGAAGAAAAGCGACCTACTGAGATGATCATCATTTAGCTTAGCAGAGCAAAGAGTGAGTGCTGACCTGAAACATCTGGGAGAAAATCCCAGCCACCGTCACACTCTTGCGCCTTGTGGAAAAGGCAGAACAAAAGCTCATGGCCAGACATTGAAGCCAGATGATTTCAAACATGGCACAAATGTTTAACCAGGGCCTGAGGCTACCCATTGGCACAGACTGCTGGGGGACATGGTGGATTCCCCATTTCTTGTCATCTTCACATCCAGCCAGACACATTGCAGAGCCCAGTGCAGGGGGCACCGGGAGATTATCATGGAAGGTGGGCTGCAAGGAGGGTCAGGCTAGGTGATCTAACGACTCTGGACCTACTCTATTGTGGTTACAGGGTTGCAAAGGTGCCTAGGAGACACAATGAGGAGTTTGGCGTGGCTGTGAGAGAACATGCGACTGAGACTGCCTGGGTGTATGAAACACGCCCCAGAGCCTTCGCCGCACTGCTAGGAAGTATCATCAGAAATAATTACAGCTACATGGCACTTGTCAAAGTAAATGAGCAAAATCCATTTTGGGAGGAAGCGATGCGAGTGTCTTTGATCATATTTTTTCATCAGCTCACTAAGCTGTAAAATATGGAGCCCAGAATAGGATCTCCTAGACTGTGAGTGTTACCAAGGGGCTGGTGTATATGCCATCAGACACACACAGAGAACCCTTGCAAACACAAACTGTGTCACACAACATGTGCACGGACGCCAGTAATGCTCCCTCTGCACCCCTGGCCAAAATGAACACACGCACACACTCAGCGTTGCAGTTACACACACAGGTATGTCCACAGTGGAGTTACAAAGGGCAAAGACACACCAGCATGTGCACTTGTGTTCAGGCAAACACACAGGCATGTATTTGCACACGTGCACACACAGAAGTATCATTTCATGCACACCCGCATGCTTGTACACGTGTTTGTATGTACCACCCATGCTGAGGCACGTATTCATGCACACACCTAGGTGTGTGTTCGCACACATATACACTCAAACAGGCATTTAGTGATGCACACGCACAGAGGTGTGTCATCATACACCCAGGTGTGTATCCATGCGCACCCACATGTACTAACGAACACACTGAAATGTCTTCTTTCTCTTTCACGGAGAGAGGGGGGTGCGTATTCACACCCTCCTCTTCATTGCGGGGCTGGAATCTGGCCAGCCATACGGAGGTGATTTCCAGAGCGGCGCAAGTGGCACAGAAACGAAGGCGTGTGTGTGAATGGCAGCGTCTCCATGTCGGAGGCTGTGTGGACTGCCCGCCCCCAGGCACCTTCGGCTAATGTGATCTCCTGTAGCCCATGGCGCCAGTCTCCCACCCCCACGCACTGTGGTGCTGGGTGGCAGGAACAGGGAACATTGCAGGGATGGGGAGAGGCAGCTGCTCCATCCCCTGCCCGGCTGCCTGGCATGGTGTGATGGGTGTGGAGACAGCACCAGGTCAGAGGGGGCAGAATCTGACCCTGGTCCCTGTGGCTGCTCTGGGAGGGGAGGGAGCCACAGAAACGGAGTGAGAAAGTGCTGCTGGCTGCCTGGGCTGCAGGGGACAGCTGGGTAGAGGCCGGAGAAAAGTGAGTGGCAGCTCCTTGAGTAACAGTACCCTAAGTATCAGCCCTCTGAGTACTAGTACCCCGAGAAACAGCCTTAAGGGGACTGCCAACAAAACCCCAAATGGCAGTACCCCTGTACGGTAGAGTAACAGCGCTCAGGGGAACTCCAACACCCCACACAGATGGCCCCCAGTACGAGTACTGGAGTAACAGCGCTCAGGGGAGCACCAACATCCACACAGCAGTACCCCAGTATCCATAGAGGAATACAGCCCTCAGGAGAACACCAACACCCTGCACAGCTGTCCCCCAGTACCACTAGAGGAGTAACAGCACTCAGGGGAACACCAC
>ML683332.1:0-33746 GCA_007922195.1 Podocnemis expansa | reverse complement strand
GTCCCCCAGTACCACTAGAGGAGTAACAGCACTCAGGGGAACACCACCAATACCCTGAAGAGCAGGACCCCTGTGGAGTAGAGTAACAGCGCTCAGGGGAACACCAACACCCACACGGCACTACTCCAGCATAGGTACAGGAATAACAGCGCTCAGGGGAGCACCAACACCCACACAGCAGTACCCCAGTATCCATAGAGGAATATTAGCACTCAGGGGAACACCAACATCCCACACAGCCGGCCCCCAGTACCAGACCTGCGGTAACAGTGCTCAGGGGAACACCAACACCCGGAATAGCTCTAACGGTCCCTCAAGTACCAGCATGCAGAGTAATAGCAGGAAGAGTACCTAAGGAACAACGCGCCACACAGCAGTAGTAGTAACTGTGTAGCCACAATGGTGCCACCAGTGGGAGTATCTATACCCAGTTGTCCCCATGCAGTCCCAGTCCCCAGACAGATGTGTCTGGGGCAAGCGTCCCTCCAGGACTGGCCCATGGCATTTGGTGCCCCCATCAGAAGGGACACTTTCATTTTTAAGAGATATATTAACATATTTTTAAATAGGAAAAAAATTCACTTCCCTTGCCCCTTAAAGCCTGGTGCCCTTGGTGACCAGCTAGTTCACCTGTATGGTCAGGCTGGCCCTGCGTACCCCCCAAGGAATCCTATCGTCCCAGCACCGCTCGCAGGAACAGTGGCACCAGCCGTGGTATGGGGCTTGCGTACTAGAGGGGAAAGGCCTGCCCCACTCTTGGAGGCAGCTGGTGCTAACAGAGGCCACTTCCCTCGCCCCGGGCAGCTGCCAGCACGCCGGTGCCATTCCCTCGCCTGCCTCCATGGCTCCACCACCCTGCGCTGACCTAGTGCCAAGGGAACTATTGATTTCCCTTTGCTGCAGCCAAGCTCACCATTTCTTTGGTCCTCTGAATCACTCATCATCTGCACCTCATCCTCATCACCCGGTGCTTCATGCTCCCTTTCCAGACACCCCCGATGGGCCTCAGCTCCGCTGGCAGCCGTTTGGTCTCCCCTGGATTCTTCATCACCACCACACTCACACGGGCCCCACCCAAATCCTCGGGGCTCCCTGGCTAAACCCTCCCTCCCCACAGAGCTGCCCTGTCCCCATCAGGGTGAGGAGCTGGCCTTAGGGTGCCCCTGTTTCTTTCTGTCTGTGCCTGGCTGGCCAAAGGTCTCGGAGAGCCCCACTCAAGCAGACTGGCAGAGCCGTGCGTAGTGGGCTGCAAAGCGGCTGTGGGCTCTCTCTCAGGGGTCGGGGCAAAGGCCTTTGGGGAAGACAGAAAACGCCTCCATCCTCAGCCCTTTGATCCCACCTCCTCACCCCAGAGTGATGCTCAGTGTCCTGCGCCCCACAGATGCTGAAGGGCAGAGGACAGGTAGCGCACTCAGTGGTGCTAGGATCATCTTGCCTGTCTCAGTCTTTGTGTTTGTGTCTGCCTGGGAGCTTCCCAGCCCAAGGCACTTTCCCCGAGCGTGAGGAGCGCCCTCCTTGTCCTGGCTGGCAGATCTGCCCGGATCTAGGCCCCCTCCCAGGCCACCTGCTGCCTCCCCTCCCCTCCCCTCCCCCTGGACTGAGTCTGCTGCCCCTGCATTCGCAGGCCCTCGCCCCACTGGCCCCTGCAGCTCCCAGACCCCGTCTAGCATCTCCAAGCACAAGGCAGCACGGTGTCCCCCAGCCTGCCCTGGCTCCCCCCGTGCAACTCTGGACTCAGCTGGGAAGGGATCTCAGGTGCTCTAACATAGCCAGGCACCGGGTCCAGCTGACCTTGTGTGCCTGTACCCCTCTCTGCCGCCTTCCTGCAGTCAGCCCTGTCCACTGTGGGGGCAAAAGCCTTCCCCGCCGCAACACCGGCCCCCCCAGGACAGTCATCCCATCTCTCCTTCCCAGCACAGTACCCCCCCACGCCTCTCCATCTCTGCCTCCCCGCAGCCATGCCAGGGGCACACTGATCCCGGCTGGCTGTTGAGAGTCCTTGACTCCCTCGGGCTATGGCTGTTTGCAGGCAGGCCCTTGGCAGAGACCTATCCAGTGCCGCCACTCACCTTGGCGCGGGCTGGTGCCAACCTGACCTTGTCTCTTGGTACAGCCTAGGGGCTATTTTTAGGTCTCTGTAGAAAGTCTAAATCTGGCCATAGACAGATGCATCCTCCATATGCTGTCCTCAACCTTCACACGGCACACCCCAGTGGGTGCAAGAGACTGGAGCATGTCCCTGCCCCTTTGTCCGCCAGGGCGACCGCCCTGCTGGGAAAGGGCTTAGCCCTGTGGGCAGGCATGGGAGTGCAAGTGCCCGGTGCATCTCACCTTCAAAGTTCATCCTGGGCACAAATCAGCTCATCCTGCACCCCTGCCCCTGGGGCCAGGAACTGCACCCCACACACAGAAGGGAAACTGAGGCTCCAGGGTCACGCCCATATGTGTCAGAGCAGAGCATGGTACCCAGGAGGAGCTGGCTTGTGGTCCTGACCTCCTCCAGACACAACCCCACTCCCTCCACAGGATGTGGAGTGAGCCCCAGGCCCTCGGAGTGGGACATACCGAGGGGACAGCCAAGAGCAACGCGGGCAGGGGCTTCTTCACGGGGAGTGAGGGGCACATGGGAAAGGGAAAGACATTCAAAGGGGAACACGTGTCTTTGGATGAGCGTGTGGGGAGCCACTCCAGGACACAGCCTCCTGGCCTGGGAGCCCTGCAGGCAGCCTGCCTCAGTTTCCCTCAGAGGTTCCAGAAGTAACTTGCTCACACCTACAGCCTGGGGCCAAACTGCTTCAGATTAACTGGCCCAGCTGGGAGGTGGGGGAATAGTCCTTGCCCAGCTCACTATAGGAGGCTTCTGGTCCCACGCCCTATCTTCCCCTGTCCTGGGCATGGGCTGTTCCTAGCCCCCTTCCCCTCTGACTGTGACAAGGACACTAGCCACTTCCCCACACGTGTGGAACAGAGAACTGCCCCTCACCATCTCCTCTGGTCTCCAGGGCCAGTCCCATACCAGCCACAGCACCTGGGTATGTGTGCATGGCCACATCCATGGGCTGGTTGAGATTCCATGTGACACGAGTTGGCAGGTCTCAGCCTGCTTCCTAGGGGACAAGTGTCCACCTCAGGGACCCTTCTCCCCACCCCCCACCATCCCCTGCAGGAAGCTCCACGGTTGCGTGGCCATGGGGACTGACCCCCTTCCCAAGGCAGGGCTAAGGCCCTGGCCGGGATGGGGTGGGGGAGGTGGGGTGTTTGGGGGCCCTGGTACTGTCAGGTCTCTGGGCAGTCCCATGGGAGAGAGGAGCTGATAACCAGCCAGCCACACGCTGGGGGCCAGCTGAGCCACCCCTCGTCCGGGCTCCCCTTAGCCTCCAGCAGCTCTCACTGGGGGTGGAGGGCGATTTCCCTGCTGGGCGACCTGCCCTCTGCACCCCCTTCCTCAGCAGGGTCCCCGCAGCCCCAGGCTCTGGCTCGGTCGTTTGTCTCCTGACACGACTCTACACCCTGCTCTCCCTCGGCCATGAGAGGACCCCAGCCCCATCCTGCAACCCCCCACGCCCTGCACCCTGGGAGGCCTGGCAGAACCTCACTGTGCTTGCAGCCCCGCTTCCCTGGGAGAGAAACCTGCCTAGAACTGACCCCAGGTCTCTGCTCTGTATCACCCTCTGCCCTTCCGGTGCCTGCACCTGGCTGCCTCCTGCAGGGTGTGTCAGAGCGGACACATCCTGTCTGCCCCCTGAGATGGGGAAACTGAGGCACAGAGTGGGTGGGCTCAGCACTCACGAGATCCCATCTCTGACACGCCAATGTAGGCCAGTGACAAGGTCTGGGGGGAAGGCGTCAGGGGCAGGGGGTGAGAGCTGGCTGGGGTTGGGCACTTCAGCAGGGCATGGAGCTAAAGCTGCAAATGCAGTGAGGAGGGTCAGCGGAGGGGCTGGGCTGGGCTGAGCTTGGGGAGGGAGGGGGGATTGTTCCAGACACAATATACTCTGCGGGGAAGCCAATCCCCAGAGGAAAGTAACAGACCCCACCCTGGCATCATGGGCATCTTCCTGCAGGCAGCCCTGGACGTGGCAGCTGGGACAGGAGCTGAGCCATCTTCGGCCTCCACGTCCCATCCTACAGCACCAGTCCGGGCACTGGCTGTGGTGCCTGCAGGTCGCTGGCGCCTGGAACTGGCACAGCTGGCTCTCGGGCCCCTTTACACACTCCCCTGGCCACCTCCCAGGTACAGAGTGCTTTAGGCCAGCCCCAGCCTGTCTGTCTGCACAGCGCCAGGGGCAAAGGGGTCCTGAGACCATGCCAAAGTGCTGCCAACTCTGCTCTCCTCTGCACTGCAGGGGCACCCCAGTCCCAACCTGCCCTGAGCTCCCTGGAGCCTGGCATGGAGCTGCTGAGGCTGGCCTTGTGCCCTGAAATCTCCAGCTGGAATCTGGAGGGGCTGGGTCCCAGGATAATCTAGCCTGGAGAAGCAGAGGGAGGGCGCCCCAGCTGCCTGGAGGAGAGTGGGTGGGGGCTGGTGGGGCACTCAGGCACCCTGGCTGACTCTGATGCCTTTGGGTGCTGAGGTCAGGCACCGTTTCCATCAGCAACTAGCCCAGGCCTGGGGCCCCAGCCCCACCTGACAGGAGCTGCAGACGCCCAGGAGCCCCCTGGGTCCCAGCTCCCCTGCGTCATTAAAACCCATGGATCATCTCCCTGCCAGCTACCATCCACTCACCCTCTACCCAAGGCCAGTCGCTGCCTGGCCCAGCTGAAATCCTGCTGCCCTGGCCGTGCTGGACGCTCACCCCCAGGCAGTTGCCTGTGTGGCCCTAGGGCCATGAGCAGGGCTGCCCTGTTCTGCCCAGGCCGTGCGTATGGTGGTTTGCTGTCCTGGGGCAGGTGGGCAGGTTGGAGGGCAGTGAGTCTGGGTGGCCTCTGTGCTGTGCTGAGCTGGGCTTGGGGCTGTTGGTGTCTGAAGGGGTGAGACATGAGCAGGAGAGTTGCTGTGTTATCAGAGAGGTTGGTGCAGGGTTATTGGAGAGCTTGGTGCAGGGTTTTTATTGTCAGGCTGGGAGCCCAGGGCTGGGTCGTTATGGGAGGGGTGTGATCTGGGGGCCAGGCTCGGAGCCCAGGGCTGAGCGTTATGATAGGGTGTGAGCTGGATGCCGGGCTGTTCTGGACTCTGGTGAGGTTGTCCCTGTGCTCTCAGGCTGTGCGTGATGATGCAAGGAGCAGGCTGTGTGCTGCTTTTTTTGGGAGAACTAACAAATGGAAAAGCTGACCCCACTGGGAGTGCAAATGTGGAGCTGGGAGCCCAGGCTGTCCTGTCTACCCAGGGTGCCTCTAGGGAAACCATGGGCTTTACTTGCCCTCCTTTGGCCTAGAGACCTTGCTGTCTAGGGTCAGCCTGATCGGTCCCTCTTTCGCCACCCTTGCAATGGGACTGGCCAGAGTTGGGTTGGGCAAATTGGCCCTGGCTCCCCCCACCCACCTTTGGTGAGAGGCCTGGTCTCCAGAATGCCCCAGGTGTGGTGGGTTTGCACCCCTGGCCCTGGGTCCCACCCCACTCCAGTGACTGGTCCAGCACTTGCTTCCAATACCTCAGATGTCCCGGGCTCAGGAGCCGGGCTTGGGGGAGGCTAGAGGGAGGCACTCCTTTCTTGCCCGAGCCCCCCGGGATAAAGCCCCTGGGCAGGAGAGCACACTGTGCCTGCTGGTGTGAACGGGCGCTGTGCGTCTAGCTACCAGGGGTCCCTGCACCGGATTTGTCAGGCTCTGAGTGGTTCTGAGAGTCACTGGGCCTGGCCCATCCTCCAGCTGCAGGACACTTAAATTGGCTCAGCCTGGTCTGGGTACAGCCCCCCACCCCTTGTCCTCCTGCAGTGATGTCTCCCCCACCCTGCTGCAGCCTGTGGCGGGCTTAGAGCCCTGCAGGTGACATGGAAGGTGCAAGCCAAACACGAGGGCACCACCACCACGTGTGATGGGAGCCTTCCGGTGCCCCTGCCTGTGGTGGAGAAGATCCTCTCCTCTCCCTGCCAGAAGGGCAGAAGGATGCTCTGCCCTTCTGTGGCACCATGACATTGCACACAGAGTTGGAAGCAGGGGGAAAGCCCAGAGCGTGGAAGGCAGGCATCCAGTTCCCCAGGGCAGGCAGAAGGTGGAGGGGTGAAAGGTGCCTTCCTGTTGCCTAGCCCAAATTCCCCCCTTGGAGCACGGCCCCGCCCAAGGCGTACACTGGGAGCAACGTAATCCCTGCCAGGCTCGGGCAGCAGGCTGGCTCTGGGGTGCTCTGTTCTAGGGGGTGCAGTTCCAACTGCCCCAGGGAGGAGCAGGGCAGTGGGTGGGTCATTGCTCTGTTTGGCTCCAGGCGTGCATCCCCGCATCTCATAGACTGCCACTGCCTGGCCACCACTCGGCTTTCCCTTTGGGTCTGAGCAGCCTCTCGGCTCACAGGGCACGCATGTGTGCAGTGCTGCAGATGGGGACACGGGGGCGGAGGGGCTGCAATCCAAAGCAGGGGAGGGCTAGGCTAGGGCAGAACAGGGGCATGAAAGGTCACAAAAGGGCTGGAGAGCGCTCCTGAGCTGAGGCATTTCTGGCTGGGGAAGGGGGTAGCTGGGTGCCTGTAGCACGGAGCAAGTGCTGCCCAGCTGGGAAGTCAGCCTGGAGGGCAAAGAAAGGGCTGAGAGGGGCACCTGGCCGAAGTGCCTGGCACCTCTCAGGACAGACAGACAGACAGACAACAGAGAGAGCCAGCAGCTCCTGAAGGGACTCGGGGAAATGCCCCTGCGGGGCAGCAGCAGGGTGCCCGTGGCTGGGGAGTGCCCAGGCAGTGATGGACCATTGCCCCCAGACGGGCGGGGCTGGGGCTCACGCCATCCAAGAGGGTGACGGTGATCCCGGGACCCAGCCCCATTGGGATATCCTGGGGGGCACGGCCCAGGGGCGCTGATGCCCTGATCTATGTGCCCGGCCACACGCGGGGTCCCTGGGAGGGTGTCTAGGGGAGGGCCACAGGGTCTCATGGCCCCTTCCCCACACCAAACCCAGGAGGCCAAAAAGGGGAGCCCCAGCCCCCCAGCCCCGCTCCTGTCGCCTGCTGCCCCTGGGCCCCTTCCTTGGTTCCCGGGCTGGGCGCAGGCTGGGGCACGGGCGGGGGCCAGGGTGGCCGGTCGGGGGGCTGAGCCCAGCTCCGGGGGGGGTCCCCGGCTCCTCGGGGGGGGTCAGGCTTGATCGGGGCTTTTCCGGCCCCTGCCCGCAACGCAGCGCGGGTGGCTGGGGGGCAGATTTGGGGGGCCCCCCCTCCACACCCTCCACACCCCCGGGGCAGCCGGCGCCCCCCAGGACCCTGCACTCACCGAGCCGGGCGGGTCCGAGCGAGCCCTAGGGAGCCGGCCGGGCCGGGCGCATCCTCCCCGCGGCGGGCTCCGCAGGCGGGGCCGGAGGATGCAGCCGGGAAGATGCTGCTGGAGGCTGGCGGCTGGTGGCCGCGCGCACACGCACCCGCACCCGCACACGCACACGCGCTCACACTCACTCACACTCACACTCACGCGCACGCCGGGGGGCGGGGGCCGCTGGCTCCCGGCTGGGCAGAGGGTCCCTGGCCCCGCCCGCGCTGCCTTGGGGTGGGGTGCCCGGGGGGAGCTGGGATGGGTACCTGGGGCGGGGAGGAAGAGGAGGGCACATGGAGAAACTGGGGGATCAAGGCCACGTTCCTCTGTTTTTAGGGGGCCCTGGAAGGCTTCCCCTAAGAACAGCTGTTGCGGGGTGATCCAGCAGACTGTAACCCAGGGGTCTCAAACTCAAATCACCGCAAGGGCGGCATGAGGACTAGTAGGTTAGCCCGAGGGCTGCACCACTGAAACCTTTCCATACAGCAATATTGCAAATATCAGGAACAATAATGTTGTTGCGCACGGCAGGAAATAGCTTTAAGGGCCGCATGCAGTCTATGGGCTGCGTGTTTGAGACCCCTGCTGTAACCCCTGTAGGTAAAAAGCTGGACCAAACTGTGCACTTTTAAAATGCCTGCTGGACAGAGGACGTGCAGGTAAAAAGGAGACATGGCCTCCTTCTGCCTGACATCTGGTAGCCCTACCTGGGCTCCCTGCCTGGCTCCACTTGGCAAAGGCCTGGCTGGGACGGGTTAGCTGGGGTTGGCCCTGCTTTGAGGAGGGCGCTGGACTGGACACCTCCTGAGGGCTCGGGCCCCCTCCAACTCTACCATCAGGCAGTGGGGTACTTGAGCCCTTCGCTACCAGTCAGAAGCATCCTCCGCACACCCATGGGGCCAGGGCAGGAGGGTCCCTTGCAGGCAGGGGTCTCTCTGGCCCCCTGGCCAATGGAAGGTCAAGGTGAGCTAAGTTCAGCCCCCCACACACCTGGGACATGGGGATCACACCCACTGCTTTCAGCTTCCCTTGTGCCTGTCAGCTGGGAACATGTGCATCAGCCCCTTTTGCTTGTAGGACTGGGACTGAATCCCCGGGAGGTCACAAGTGAAATGAGTTTGGTGCATTGTTATACTGCTGGACAGGACACAACGGGGTGGAGTCATTTCCCAGGAACCATGCTCTAGTCCCACTTGGGATGTCACCAAAGTCAGCCCCTTTGGGTCTTCGTACACCAGTGCGGCCTCCTCCTGGACATTTCCTGGAGAATTCAGCACCCCTGCTGGACGGGACCGTGGGGAGCTCCTGTGCAGGATGCACGCCCCCCTTGCAGTCAGAGTGATTCAAAGCTGATGTCAGAGTCAGTAGGTTCGTTAGTTCTCAGTCACAGCACCAGGACTTTGCTAGAAGCTTAGCTAAGGGTTACAACCTGGAGAACCGGTTCTTGGAGTCCCTCCCTGCCAGGTGCACACAGGGGTTGGCCTCTTTCCCTCAGCTGCCCCCAGACTTGCCCCCTTGCCCCTCTCCATCTTTTGTCTCCTTCCCAGGCTGGGAGGCCACTTCTCATCTCCACTTGTTCCAGCCTGTTGCAACCAGCTAGTGTGGAGCAGACCCCCCATCCCAGACTTACAGAGCTTGCTTGGGAGAGAAGCTTCAATCACTTTGTGAAATTCAGATCGTGTCTCAGTTGTGTATGTACATCACCTGCTTTAGCCTTGTGACGAACTTTCTAATTGCTTTTCCCCAGTAAAGAGATCTGTTGATAGTTTGTTATCTGTATTTTACTGGCTACAAGCCCTGTCTTTGGCATGAGATTTAAGGTACATCTGACCTGGGTAAGGGTCTGTTCCTTTGGGGCTTGGAATAACCTGAATATTGCTGCAATTCTGGGTTGTAGGGACCATATCCCAAAGGCAGCTCACCTGTGTGGATGGTGATGTAGGTCAAAGTATCATCTGTGGCTCTGTGGTCAAGCTGTTGCAGAGCTTGAGGGGTTTCCACTAGATCACTGGTTGGGGAAATCTCGGCATACGATTCACAGCCAAAATGGGGTGAGTTCAGCTTCCTGCCAGCTCGGCCTGAGATTGGTTCCCATGCTTGGGGTTATCAGACCCAGCCGGGGTGGGCCAGTGGCAGGGCTAGATGAGTAGGAAGGTGGATCAAAATAGAGGGGAGAAATGAGGGGAAAATGCAGCAGGTCTCAGCCTCCTGTGCTTAAGGTATGGCTAGGGCTACCAGATACCAAAGCCTGGAAAGGAGGACAGGGAATTATGAAAAGGAGGACATTGGAGGACACATGGAGAAAATGGAGTATTAATGTAATATTCTTCTGTTTTTAGGGGGCCCTGGAATGGTTTCCCCTAAAACTAAGGTATTCCATGGCATTCCAGCATACTTTAACCCCTATAAGTAAAAAGCCAGACAAAATAATGCATTTTAAAATGCATGCCAGATGGAGGATGTGAAGGTAAAAAGGAGGACATGTCCTCCTCCTGCCTGACATCTGGTAGCCCTAGGTATGGCTAATGGACAGATCTCAGGAGGTAGCTGCCCCAGGGGCTGGGGAAATGCCCAGCTGGTCTTTGCTCTCTGGTGCTTGCCCCTGCAGGGCGCAATCTGAGCTCTGGGTCTCGAATGGAGCCCATTGAGTTGTGACCTGTTCTCTGCCTCCTGACCGGGGGCACATGCCTCACTAGAGGGCCAGGCAGGAGTAGAAAAAAGGGGGAGGGAAGAAGCTGTGGAAAAGAGGAAAGGGATACTGGCCTTCCCTGAGAATAGGAAAGGAGCATGTGGTGCAGAGGGCACAGGGTGGGAGACCTGGGATGGGCTGGTGACTTCGTAGAATGTGGAAGGAGCAAAGTTCAAGCAGTCAGGAGAAAGCTGCGGGGTGTAGGGTAAAAGGTGGAACCCACAGACTGTGGATATGGGCTGAAGGCCTTGGATACAGAGGAGTGACTCGGAAAGGGCCGTATATCAGAATATGGTCTGAGAACTATTGGACAGCTGGTGTTCCTGCAGGTCTGGATGGAGGGGAGCCTTCAGCTGAAACTGGTGTAAAAGCTGCTGTGTGGTTTCAGGATGTAATATGATAATCCAAGGAAATGGACTTTGTCGTAGACCTGTAGGGTTAGGAGGGAATGCAAGGGCCATCTGATCTAACTCCCGGCCAAGATGATTTGTGGTGTCTAACCCCTCCAGGACAGGTGACTGTCCTATCCAGCCTTCTTTTGAAACCTCCAGTGAAGGAGCGTCCCTGCCCCCCTGAGTTGTCTCTTCCATTGTCCTGCTGTTCTGACAGTTAGGAACTTTTTCCTGAGATTTAATCTCAGTCTGCTGTGCTGTAGTGTGAACCTTTTGCCTCTTGTTCTGCTCTCCATGGCAAGGGAGAACAACTGTTCTCCATCATTTTTTATGGCAGCCCCTCAACTATTTGGAGACTGCTATTACGATTTCCCCCTTAATCGCTGCTTTTCCAAACTAAACCTACCAGGTCCCTCAGCCTTTGCTCCTATGGCTTGTGATCTACCCTTTGATCATCTTTGTCATTTGCCTTTGGATCTTTTGCTGTTTCTCTAAATCCTTTCTGTACATTGGTGACTAGAACTGGACACAGTACTGCAGCTGAGGCCTCGCCAGCGCTGAGCAGAGTAGTGCTGGCACCCCCCCGTACTTGCATGTCATTGCCTCTGTTAATGCAACCCAAATTGCATTTACTTCTTCCCCCCCCCACAGCATCACGTTGCTGACTCATCGTGAGGCTGTGATCCACCACAACGCCCAGATCCTTCTCAGCAGTGCTGCTGCTAAGCCAGTTTTCCCCCACTCTGTCTGTGCATTTGGTTTTCTCCCTGAAGTGGAGCAACTTACATTTGTCTTCACTGAATGTCATTTTGTTGACTATAGCTCGGTTCTCCAACGTATCAAGATCCTTCTGAATTTTAGCTCTCTTTCTCCAAAGTGTTGGCACCACCCCCAGCATTGTGCCAGCTGTGACATGCTCTCCCCCATGTGTATCGGTGTAACCTTGCTGGGCCTGATCCTGCATATGTCATCTCAGGTGTGTTTGGATGCTCATGGCATGCTACACATTACCGTCATTGTAGCACGTTCCTTGCAACATCACATGTGAATGTCTGCCATGTTGTATCCTCAAATGTGTCTCTCACGTGGCTTGAGCAGACACACACAAACACAGAGCCGTTTCCACACCCAGTCACATGCGTACAGGAACAGTGGACTAGCCTGAACGCCTGTGAGCACTTGGGCTCAAGTACAAGGAACCACACCCACTGCCAGACATGGCTGGTCCCTCATGCCAGGGGGTGTCAAGGGAATTTGTTAAAAGCTGAGGTGCCTTTGTCTGGGGCTTTCCCCTGGAATCCCTCTTCTAAGCCACACCAAAGACATGGGGGGTGGGGGGTGGTTTGGCTGCAAGACACATTGCCGCTGTCCCGTGCAGCAAGCTGAATACAGGCTGAAACACTTAGCTCAGAATAAGAGTTATCTTTTATTTGACTGTGACTAACTCCTTGACTTGGTAATCTTTTGATTTCTATCACTCTGACCTAGAATCACTTAAAGTCACACAGCTGTCAGTAAACGTACTTGTTTTATCTGAAGCCGGGTGTGGAATGGGCACGTGTGGAGACCCCACTCGGAGTGACAAGAGCTGATACATAACAATTTCTTTGATAAACCAAGTGAATGGCGTAAATGAGCTGGCAGGGTGCAGGAGCCAGCACTGAACCCTGAAAGACAGTAGTTCCCAGGGCTGCATCTGGCCTGGGGCAGTTTGCTGTGGGTTTGTCCCATGAGTGGCTGGCTGGAGGGCTCCTCCAGTGGGTGAGGGACCGATTACATGTGAGCTGACCCAGGGATGGGGGTTCACCCGCCAGGTGGGGACGTCAGGGCCCTGTGGAGAGCTGGGGTGACAGAGCCGTGCACCAGTCCAGATTGCAGTAGGGGAATGTCACATCATCTGTCACGGTGATCAGTATGCTCTGTATTCCTACAGTCCAGGTCATTAATAACGATGTTAAATAAGGCTGGATGCAGCACAGATCCCTGGAGCCCAACCCAGAGCCCAATCTTAAGCACTGGTGTTATTAAGTTGACTTAAGGGAGCACTTAAGGCAACTTAATAAAAGTGCAATGTAGATGGGGAGTTCATCAACCTAAGGCTCCAATGTGGATATACCACTTGCTCCTCCAGCTCTTCCTGTTTCAAAGGCTGGGGTCTTATGCCCCCTGAAATATTCCCTTGCTACCAAGTCTAGATGTCCCCTGCTCCCTGAGGACTATAAAGTACCAGAATTCATAGAGCTAATGGCCAGAAGACACCATTTATGCTCATCCCATCTGACCTCCTGCATCCGTCCAAGGCCAAGGCCAAGGCTGCAGCGGTGAGCCAGGTCCATCCTGTGGTTGAGCCTGGCACCAAAGCTGGTGTTAAGGCTGTTTTTCCCACTCTGGCATCTGAGTGCAGAAGGTAGGGGCCTGCAACAGGCCTTAAAAGCCAGTGGCCTTAACGCCTGGTCTTAAAACTCTCCAAAGCCTCTAATTCCTGGCCTTAGAGTGGTATCGCTGCCACCACCCAAATGCAAAAACCTCTTGAACCCAGGAAGGTGCACTTAGAAATTCCTTTCTGTGAGGTTACCCTCAATCGCTCTTACTCCTCTCTCAGGACAGTGACTGAACCCCAGCTGGGATATCAGCTGGAAATGAAACAATCCCCTTTAGTAGCTGGCTGTGCACTCTGAGGCACATGCACACACACCTCTTGCCCTGCAGGACACAGAACCAGAGTGTACTTAAAAGGTAAAATCTTTAATTTAAAAGAAGAGATGAGAAACACAGAGAGTTGCTTCTCTGGGATTTAACTTAGGTAGTTACAGGGTAGTGGGATGAGGGGTATCTGTGCTCAGCACAGAAAATTCCAGAAACGAACCAAAAACAAAGAAATACCCTGGTCATGTCTAAGTAAACATTCCCTGTTCTACTCATGCCTGGGCAGTAACAAACTTGAGCTTATCTCTGGTAAGGATGTCACTGGATCCTTCTTCAGACGTTTCTACCTGGCCTCCTCCTGATCCTTCCAGGAACTCAGCTGCATCCAAACAGGAACAGGCAAGGCTGCTGCTCCAATTCAAAAACCTGTGCTTTGTTCCTATTGGCTCCCCTGGGACTCACTGACCAGTGTGTTAATGCCTTCCTCCCCAAGGACTACTACAATGGAAAGCCCAGCTAAGCTGCAGGCTGGTGAGAGGGAGATGGGTGATGAGGATGCAATGGCGGGCAGATCACTCTTGCCGCTGAGCGTGGCGTTGGAAGGCTGGAGATGGGTTCGAATCCTGGCTGTGCTACCAATCTTTTCTGCAACCTCTGGCGAGTCCCTTTCCCTTGCCCTCTGCCTCACTGCCGTTCCCGGTGCAATGGAAAAAGTGTTGCTGACCCATTGGGAAAGTGCTGTGTGAGCACGGAGACTGAGGGCTTGGGCCCACCATTAACAAGCTGCCCTGGGGGCTGGGCTACAGCTGAGTCCACACGACCCTCTGGGGTGTGCCGCTGACCAGCTGCTGAGATGGGTGAGCGGGAGCCAGGACAGGGGTGCTCAGGATGCACGCCAGGACATCATCGATCCCTCCCGCCTGACTCCAACTGCTGCCTGGACTATGGGACACCAGACATTGAAGTGGTAGCTGCTGTCTGCCCTGGGTGAAGAGCCGGTTGCTGCAGCGACTGCTGGGGCAGGCAAAGGGCCGGCTGCTGGCTCCCAGGGCTGGGCTGAGAGTGCTGACTTCCCAGCATGTCTCCTGTCCAGCTGGGGCCTGATTGGCCATGGCACTGGCACTCTTGTGACTGGAGCGATGGGGCTGGATGCATGGATTAGCTGGGTCCTGGGGGAAGGGAGCTGCCATGCATCCCAGGACTTTATCTCTAGTGAAAACACCATCACTAGTGGCTGGGCCGAGGGCAGCACAGGGTAATTACCCAGGGAGCCCAGGTCTCCTGGGAAAGGCGACATCCTCCCAACCTCCTTAGGGGGCCCTGGATCTCCCCCAACCTCTTCTCCTTGCAACAGCCCCCCGCAGCCCAGGATTCCCACTCACAGGTGCCCTTCTCTGACTCCAGACGTAACTGGCTGCACCAGCCTGGAAGGAAGGAGCTGTCTGCCCAGGGCCTCCTGCCTTCTCACGGGGAAGTCTCATGGGCCGTGGGGTCCTGCCCTGAAACCCAGCCCATCTGCACCCATTAACCCAGGCCAGGTTCCACTCAGCCCTGCCTGTCCCTTTCTTCCTTCCACCCCATGCCAGGTCCAGCCTTCCTGGCTGTTTGGTGGGCATCCTAGGTGCTGCTGGGACCCAGCCATTCTGCCTGCTCAGCTAGTCCCTTGCGCCAGCAGGCCCCAGGTTGCTCATTGCTCCTAGCAGGCGCTATGGTCTTTATTTCTCACCACTGTATTTTGGTCAGGCCGTGTGTGTGTGGCATCTCCCCCTGACCCCCTAAAGTCTCTCTGTCTTATTTGCTTCTTCTCCTTTTCCAGTACGGTGAGCCCTGACTGTGGGGCCCCTGGGTGTGGCACCCTCGTTTAAAGGGATTCAAAGCACCTCCCTTTCTAAGGGACCTTTGGTGCAGTCAGCCCTCCACACGGACATGGAGGACTGGGCTGGGTGACGTGGCTGAGCACCAAAGCCGGCTTTTTGTTTCACACGGGCTAATAAAGAGCTATCAGGTGGTCACTGCTTCCCATTCATCCCGGCTCGCCGGGGGAATAATTATGGGGTTTTCTGGGAAAGCGCTGTATTGATTGTGCTCTCTCTGCGCACTGCAGGCAGGGTGTGACGTGCAGCGATATAACTCAACAGCAATAAAATCAGCATCATTAATAACATGCTTTGCCCTCCAGTGCACTTCCACGCCCGGCTCCTGAGAGTCTCCCTGGGGTGCAGTAATCCAGGCAGGAGCCGATGAAGCAGCAGCAATGGGGAAAGAGTTGGAGGCTGGAGTGTTGAAGGGGCAGAATGGGACGGGGAGCTGCTCAGGGGTCAGGAGCTGCGGAGCAGAAGGCTCTGGTACTCGTAGGAACAGGGCAGTTGGGATGGATGGAAAGGGGGCTGTTGCTATGAGTGGGATCAGTGTGAGTCGTACTGTTGTGGGAATTGTGGGTTGATGAGCAGGGTGTGTGGGGTGTGTATGTGGAGGGATGAGGTGTAGGAAGTTGACTGGAGGGAAACTGGACAGGCCTCCGGCTCTGATCTCCCAGGGCCATATGTCAGGCAGACGTCATCTCAGCTGGGGAATTGTGAGTGGCTGCACACCATGTCCATGTTGGTGCAGCCAAGAGCCAGTGTGGATGGAGCACTAGGCTCACCCTGTGTGGACTTATGCAGATGTCCGTTCATCCACCCAACAGGCAGAATGTTCCCCTCTTACACACATCTCCTCCCACTTCTGCTGACACAGGGGCATGAGCACACCAGGAGTTGTGCAAATGAATGAATATCAGATGTAGACTCCTAGCCTCAGTGAGAGAGAGATTTTTCCTTTACTGTTCTGACAACAGTGCAATCCTGTTTTGTGTGGCATAAATGGACTCCATCTAACGTAAACTCTTTCTCTCCTGTTTGTGAGTGAGGAATGTATGTGCAGGGCCAGTCTCAAATGCTCTGATGACAGAAAGGGGGGAAAAAGCCTGACTGCCATCTGCACCCTGAGCAAGGAAGAATGTGCATCAGCAACCCTAAAGTGCAAATGAATGACCCTAAAGTACAGAAGGGTCCACCATGGGAATAAACAAAAGGCAGAAATAATTCTGCAATTAGCTGATGATTAATAGTCACACTCAACCTGGAGTCAGCATGACACAGCCAGGCCCCTAGGCTGACATGAGAGCCCCTAATCAGAGGTGGCCTTAGGCAATTGGGGCCCCAGGAAAAAACCCATTGCAGGGTCCTCTATAGCCCCCCACAATCCCCCTCCATGGCCCCAGCTGCACACCGCCAGCCCCCTCCAACGGTCCCAGCTCCCCCCTCTGCAGTCCCAGTTCCCCCCCCACTGGTGCTCACCCCTCTCTGTGCATGTCCCCCATGGTCCTGGCTCCCTACCACTGGCCCCCAGCCCACCCTCCATGCCCCCCCGGAGCCATGACACACTGCCCCCCATGGCTCTGACTCCCTGGGGCAGCCCCCTGCACCCCCCAGGAGCCCCCAAATCCCCCTGCAGCCCTGGTGTCCCAGTTCTCCCTGCAGCCGCAGCACCCCACTGGGGCCCCAACCCACCCACGTCCCCTTCTCCCTGTGGCTGGCTCTCTCCATGGCCCTGGTGCCCTGCCAGGGGCCAAAAAAAGGTCCCTGTGCCCTGCTGGGGGCCTCAACGCCCCCCCCCCCGTCAAAGGCAAGGGGAAGGGCAGCAACTGGACCACGGATGGGGCGGGTGGGAGCCCCACACCCTCCCTCCCAGCATAATGGCTCCTGCAGCCCAATTGGCCCTGGGGCTCACCTCCCCACAAAGCCCCGTCTCTGCTGCCTGCCCCGGCCCTCTGCCATGGGTTCTGCAGGGTGGGGGGCAGACACTGCTTTTGGGGTAGCTGAAGGGGCCCCTTGCTGCTCAGGGGCCCTCAGCGGGTTCCTGCTTCACCTAATCCAAAAGCCACCTCTGCCCCTGAAGTTGAAAACTCTGGGTTTCATTTTGCAAATGTCACCTTGGACCATTGGGTTCATGATCTACAGAGACCGGCTCCCTCCCTATGCACGGCCTTGCTGGCTATTAGGCTGGATCTAGAGCGATGTGTAAAAGGACTGGTAATTCCATGACATCAGCTTGCAGAATTTCTTGGGTATGGATGTGTGTGGGAATGTGACAGCTTATATCTGTTCTTACATTGACAATAGGCGCAGCATGTCTCCTTGTCCCCCTGAATAAGGCCTTGCTATTTTTTTCTTTTATAACATACAGTGTGGCAAATCTCGGCTATGTGGCTGTGTGCTGATGGTTGGGCTAACCTCAGAGACAGCCACAGGCATGTATATATGCTTGTGTGGGGTGTGGTTTTGGCTTTGTGAACATGTCCGGGAAGGTATGAGCAGAAAGGACCGGTAACCGGTAATGGGCTAAGATCCAAAGGGACAGTTTTGTTAGTCTAGTTCAGTAAAACAAACAAACAAGGAGTCCTGTGGCACATGATTAACAAATATATTTACTGCGTGAGCTTTTCTGGGAGAAAATCCCACTTCATCAGATGCATTGAAGATGGGGGAACTTACAGAATGGGAGGAAATAAATGCAGGTGAGTGTAAGTCATGGGAACAGGTCACGCTGTAACAGCAAATCAAAGCAGTTGGGGAACAGCATACAGAGGGAGATAAGGTCAAATCACCTGTTGTAATGAGAGAAAAATCCAATGGTCCTATTAAGTCCTGAAGCAACGCAAGCAAATTTGCAAATAAATTCAATTTCAGTAGTTTCTCCTTGAAGCCTTGATTTAGTATTCATCTGTGTGAGCACTGCAATTAGCAAATCGTTAATGGAGTGATGAGGAAGATTGAAATGCTGACCCACTGGTTTTAGAGTGTTGAGATTTCTGATGTCAGATTTGTGCCCATTTATTCTTTGCACAGAAAGTGTCCTGTTTGTCCAATATATAATGCGGAGGGGCATTTGTGGCACATGATGGCATAAATCACATTGGTGGATGAGCAGGTGAATGAGCTTTTGATGGCGTAGCTTGTTTGATTAGGTCCTGTAATAGTGTCTTTTGTGTAGATATGTGGGCAAAGTTGGCAGCGTGGTTTGTTGCAGGGATATGTGCCTGCTTTCATGGCTCTGTTGTTAGGTCTGTAGTTGCTGGTGAGTATCTGTTTAAGGTTGGGGGGCTGTCTGTAAGTGAGAAGAGGTCTGTCTCCCATGGCTTGAGAGAGTGGGGGATCATCTTGTAGAATAGGCTGTAGATCCCTAAGGATGTGCTGTAGACGACTGACTTGTGGGTTGTAGGTGATGACTAGAGGTGTTCTGTTGTTTTCTTTCTTGGGCTTCTTCTGTAGTAGTTGACTTTGGGGGACTCACCTGGCTCTGTCAATCTGTTTCTTCACTTCCATAGCTGGGTACTGTAGTTTTAAGAATATTTGACAGAGATCCTGAAGGTGCCTGTCTCTATCTGAGAGATGACAGCAAATGTGATTGTATCTTAGATCTTGGCTGTAGACAATGGATCATGTGGTATGTTTTGGATGGAAGCTTGAGGCATGTATATAACTATACCAATCAGTAGATTTTCAGTATAGGGTGGTGTTGATGTGTCCAGCCCGCGTTTGTACTGTAGTGCCCAGAAAGTCAATCTCCTGCGTGGAGTGTTCCAGGCTAAGTTTGATTGTAGAGTGGAAATTGTTGACATCTTTTTGGAAATCTTCAAGGGCATCCCTACCACGGGTCCAGATGATGAAGATGTCATCAGTGTAGAGGACAGGTGCTTTGGGGTGAAGCTGGAGGAAACGGTGTTCTAAGATGGCCATAGTAATCGGTTGTGACTGGCTGGGCGTTCGACCCCCATCTCAGAGCAGACGGGATTGAACAAGGGCTCCAGGGGCAGGTTCAGGCTACACAGAGGGCGCAGACGCTCCCTCCCTGAGTCCGCACTGGGCAGTTTGAATGCAGAGAGTTGGCATCGCTGCCTGGGTTGGCTGGGCTCAGCTGTCCACTCCCCACGCTGGTGACTGGCAGCTCATGGGGGACAAGCTCTGTGCTCAGACCGAGCTCTCCAGTAATGCCTGGCTCTGAGTGTGCACACTGACCGGACAGCCTGACAGCTGCCCGTGGACCCCAAGCCAGTTACAGCCAGTTTCCCCAGCCTCCACCCTATAGTCTAGGGCCCCACTGGGACAACAGTGACCCCTTGATTTCAGGGGGTGACTGTCTGATCACTGGATCTGCAGGCCCAGGCAGAGGTGGTCATAGGCTCTCTCTAGGGCCATCCGCACCTCTATGGCCAGGTCCCCATTCCATTGTCCTTGGGGTCAGAAGAGTTGAGGAGACCTTTGTCCAAGCACCAACCTATTGCAGATCCCATCTCCTTGGGCCAAGCGTCCTAGGGCAGTGGAGCCATTGAATCTACACCAAGTTCTTCATCTCCCAGCCCAAGCTAGGCTGCCAGGTGCCACGATCCGAGAGGGCACCAAGAGAGGGCCAAATCCCTTGACTGTTGCTGTGCTGTCAGGGTTGAGTGCTGGCAGCAAGGCAGCTCTGGGGCAGGTGGGATTTCTGGCACTAGGACGCAGACTGGCCAAGGACTTGGCTGTCTCCTGAAGCCAGCACAGGGCCCTGTGTGGGGCAGCATGGGTGGAGAAGCCCATCGTGGGGCTGCAGGATCTGACTCCTAGAGGCCCCCATGGCAAGATCCCCCATAGCTGCATCCAGGGGTGCTGTGGCCATCATGTTCTGCTCAGTGCCAGCCCCTCACTTGTGAAAGGAGCATTTTTGGGAATTTGCTGTGAGCGCTGGTGGATAGCAGGGATGAGAGGAGGGAAAACTGGAAATCTTTCATAGGCTGGGACAAAAGTGCATCGGGGACTGGGTTGGGGTTGTCAGAGAGCCCCAAAGCTTCCCCAGTCTCAAACTTTGCTTGCACCACCTGAGGAGGCAACTGGTTAAAAAGGCCCTGGGTAGTGGTCCTGCCCCACCTCCATTTCCAAAACAACATCCTAAATCCACAGTCTGTAGTGTTACCCAGAGTCCACAGTTCCTCCATCTTCAAAGTGTTTGATGAAGTGGAATTTTCTCTCACTAAAGCTCAAGCAAAAACTAAATTTGTTAGTCTTTAAGTGTCAGAGGACTCCTTGTTTGTTTGTTTTTCCAGAGCATCACCCAATGGCCCATCACCTCCAAAATCACACCACAGTGTCACCCACAGCCCATCACCCCTAAATTGACACCAGTGTCAACCAGAGTCCATCACCAACAAAACTACACCCACAGTGTCACCCAGAGCCCATCGTCTTCAAAAATCACACCATAGTGTCACCAACAGCACATCACCCCTAAACTGACACTCACAGCATCACTCAGAGCCCATCAGCAACACAACTACGCCCCACAACATACACCAGCACCACCAGTCTCCCCTCCCCACCCATTCTTTCACACCCAGTTGGGTGGCTGCTCAATCCCCTACCCACCTTGGGCTCTGGTGCTGGGGGTGTGGGGAGAGCAGCAAGAGGCCAGTGGGTGCTTCAGCAACTTGTGTCTCAGAGCCCCATCTGCTGATGCTCCTTTGACATGAGTGGGGGGAGTATGTACTCGTGTGTGTGTGTGTGTGTGATCGCACCCTTCTCAGCTCATCTGATGCTGCAAGGGCAGATGGGTCTGTAGAGCACTTCCAGATCCTAGCATGCAGGCACCTCCGGCAGGATCCTCTAAGGTTGGTCCTTCAGCTGCTGGCAGGGGGAGTCATGTGGACGCATACAGTCTGCCCCTCAGAAGAGCCAGAAGCAGCAGGATCCTGGTAGTGCCTGGCTGGCTTTTCAAAGGCCCCCAGCTATGGAGCTGGGTTTGGGGCTAGAGTGCCCCAGTCTCTGCTTCTGGGTCAGATGCAGAAGTGCTGATGGCCCTCGAAAAGACCTGTGACTCAGTGCGCCATGACTCGGGGCTTGAGCTATGTTTGTGCGTTATCGCCATGGATGGCCTGGGGCTGTGATGAAGTAAGAAAACCTCTTGGGTTACTGTGGTTCTTCTTTTCTGTGCCTGTTCTTTGGTGATGGTATTCTGGTGATGGGACACAGGGGTGTGATAACTATAGGCACCACTAGGAGGGAAGAGGCTTTAGTGCGACCTTACCTGGACCCCCTGGGGGTGACAGGTTGTGGCCGGTTTAGACCAGGGGCAGGGCAGCTGGATAGAGAGGAACAAAGGGGGGAGAGGGGAAGAAGGAAGATGGAGGTCGGAGGGGCAGGACCTCCGGGGCTTGTCCTGGGGGTTTACTGTCTGCCCTCCTAGGTGATCTGAGAGCCAACTGTCCTAGCTGCTGTGCAAAGTGGATTGCTAATAAACCCTCTGACTGCTACACTGGCTGAGTGTCACTGCTGATTGGGACGGCTGGGACCCTCGTAGGGGGAGGAACCCCCCCCCCCCAAGGGAGACCAGACAGAGCAAGGATCGGACTCTCTGGGCCTGGATTTGGGAAGTTGGCTACAGGTAGCGTGGAGACCCTGGTGAATGGGAGAAAGCTCCACCGTAGCAGAGTCCTGGTGGGCTGTGAACAGAGGGGATCCAAGAGGCTTTTCTGGGGTCTCCGTGACAGGGGCTCAGCACTGTGACTCGGGGCTTGAGTCCCGTAAGGCTGGCGCCAGAGATGCCCCTGGTCAGATGCAGCTGAACTCTCCAGGATTGGATGCTCTGGATGGCTGAAACCTCCTATGCTGGGCTGGGATGTTAGGGGCCAAGGCTTGAGAGAGATTTGCAGTGTGCAATCTGACCCCATCCCTGCCCTGACCCAGGGCACCTGCCCAACCTAGCCTCAGAACTGAACCCTGCCTCCCTCCTCAGCCCATCTGGGGCCTCCTAGCTCCTGTCCTTCCCCCAGTGTCCGCAGCATCAGCACGGCTGAGCTTCCAGCTCCGGCAGGCTCTGCTGTAGAAACAGCATGGCACCTCCTAGATTACCTCAGCTCACCCCAGACAGCTGCTCTGTGGCCATGGACAAGGTGGCCACACTAATCTTATCCAACCTATCTGTTCAGCTCAGCTTAGCCTCACTGCAGACCGGCTGGGTAAGAGGGTCCTCCTCTTGTACGAAGCAGTTCTTTGATTTGTGGAGGTGCACTTTCTTCTAAGCAATTAGCTGAGCACACGACCGGGAGCTGTGAGTTCAGATCCCATCTCTGACTCCCTGGTTCCTTTTGGCAACACACACCCCATCTTTGTGCCTCAGTGTCCCCCTGTACAAGAAGGGAATAATGCTTTGGGGGGTGGGGCAGTAGGCGGTCTGGAGGGGTATGGGAATGCAAAGCAGGGGAGCTGGAAACATCCACAAGATCCCTGAACCTGGGGGTAGGTGAATGACCTGGCTTGACCACATGGGAGGCATTTATATGGCAGAGATGGCTAGGTAGGTGTGTGGGGCTAGATTAAGCAAGTATTTGAAAATATCTAGAAACTAGCATGGGGACAAGCAACAGTCAGCATGGATGTGTCAAGAGAAGCCATGTCATTGTCAACCCATCCTGGTACCTTGCTTTGACTGGGTAACAAGCCCTGTGGATGGCAGGAAGTGGTAGATGAGGTAAATCTTGACTTTAATAAGGCTTTTGATACAATCTTGCATGGTTTGTTCCAGGATACTTTTCCTAATTAATGCAAATGATTCCAGAGCATAGTCAAAGAAAATTATGGATTTTGACTCAATCAGATCTCACATTGCCAATCAGTGTAAAAGGAAAATATGTGATCTAATTAAAGGTACATGAATCTCCACCTGGCTTTGGTTTATTAACAAATATATACATTCAGGTGTATATATATTGACCCCAAATGAAAAGTGAGCCCCAGACTCCTCAGAGCTCATGGCACGTATGTGCGGTTTAATATGCTGCCATTTTTCTCCCGTGTTTAAATGCGAAGTCCATCAGCCTGGCGCAGGGCTGATCAGGAACCATCTGGTGGCAATGGATGGCTTAGACAAGTCAAAGGAGGCTTAACAGAGCTTGAGGTAACAGTCCAAGGTCAAGGCAAGTAAAAGGCTTCGGAAATGTGAGGTTACAGGCAAAAGAAGAGCGGAGACCTAGACCGCTTGGAGTAGAACCGAGTTACTTCTCGTGCCTGTTTACAGCCCTCCTGTTACTAAAGCTTATCTCTGGAGACGAGGACCTTCTAGACCCTGCGGGGGGGGGGGGTGAGTGACCCTCCTAGACCCCTTAGTTCCACAGGCCTTGCTCCACTGCCCCCCACTGCCACGCTGGCCTCTGCCCCCACCCCGCTGCTGTCAGCGGGAAGTGGAAGGTGTGGGGCTGGCTGGGTATGTGGGGCCTCCGAGCCTGGTCCTCCTCACCCCAGGGCAGAACAGCTGGCCCAGGGCCCAGTCTCTGGGGCAGCCCGCTCCATGCCCCAGCAGGGGGGCTTGGGGGCCCCCACAAGTCTATTGGCCCTGCCCTGCCCCCCTGGGGCAACCCTGCTGTTAATACATCCGAAAATGAAGGTTGCTGGTTTTGCAACAGGGTGATCCTTTTGACTCCTGTTTAGCCTATGACCCATGATCCCTCTCCGCAGTACTCCTTCCTAGGCACTCCTTGGCCACTTTGTACGTAAGCAATGGATTTCTCCTCCCTAAGTGGAGCGCTTGGCACAGAAAGGGACAATCGCCCAGTCGGCCGGGTCTCTGAGTGCTGTGCAATGCACTCTCCAGCATCCAGCTGGAAACGGCCCTCACCAGGCACTCGGCTGTGGCCATGGGGGCTCTGCTCCTCATAGGCAGGTGCTGCTGTTATCGCTGGTGACCAGGGCAGGAAGAGCTGATGAGGTCTCAGCCTGGTGCCTCAAGGGAAGGCGCCACATCTCCAGAATTGCAGTGGCCAGGGGGTTGAGGAGCTGGCTGAAGCCGGTGTGCAGGGTGCCATCTGTCCCTGCTGAGCGACCATGCTCCTGTGGGTCCAGGCCATGACAGTCCATCCCCGCTCAGCCGGGATGGCCCTTTGAGCTGTCAGCTGGCGGAGCAAGAGCTGATGGCCTCGCTGGGGGGCTGCTGCTGACACTGTCCCGCAGTTGGGTCCCAGCTCAGTCAACGAGAGCTACCCCATTCCCCGCTGCCTAGTGCTCAGAGCTGCTCCCGCTCCCTGTGCAGGATCCAGCTGGCGGAGGCAGCAGAGTGCTCTGGAGACGCAGATGATGATGAGCCGTGGTGACTGGCATGTGCAGAGCGCCCGTCACTAGCCAGGCAGAGTGCTTCCAGACCCACCTGGGACGCCTGACAGGTGACAGGCCAGGTGGACAGGGACCAGTCACCTTCCTCAGGATGGAAACGCGCCCCCTCTGGGCTGGAGCGGAGCAGCTGTTTAACAGCCAGCCCTTAGTGCCGTGCCGCCAGGCCTTCAGGACAGGAGGGGAGACGTATCCACGAGCACGGGGACTGCTGGCCACACCACGGAGCAGCAGCAGGCCAGGTGGGACCCCTGGGCTCCACGCAGTGTCACTCGCAGACCCAGGGGTCCCCTACCCCTCCCTGCCCCAGAGGAACCCCCCACATGAGTGATGTCAGCAGGTGGTGCATTCACTTCTGCCTGTTGATTGGTTGTTAGCTCCATGCACCATGCTGACAGTGATCTCCCCCCATCTGCCCTGTTCCCACCAGCCCAGGATGCCCCCACAGCTGCTGCTCTGCCCTGGGCAGCATCTCAGATGGGGGGACCTACAAAGCCTCCCAGAGCCAGCCCCATTGGTCATTCCCCCCATGTCTGCAGGATCCTGACTGGGGCCTCTGGGTACAAGGAAACCACAAGTAAGGATTGGCAAGTCCAGGCTGAGCCTGACAACAAGGTGCCCCACCCCGCAGCCAGCCACCTCCTGTGCCCGATCAAAGGGGGGCAGAAGCAGAGGAAAGGGGCAGGCCAGCCCCAGGCAGGCTCTAGCCACTGGCACTCTCCCAAGGGGGCTGCAGAGGTGACTTGCCCCTGGCTAAGTCTTCCCCAAGAGTCTCCCAGTTCTGGGCTTGCCCCATCCATGCTGAACACTGCACAGAATCTGTTCTGCTCGCCGGCTGAGCCCAGCCCCTGCTTTCCAGAGGGCTCTGGCTTCTCCTCCCCTGATGGACTCAGTGCTCACCCTTCCCAGGCTCCAGTCCACCACCCCAGCCCTCCCGGACCTTCCTAGGCTGCCCCCTGCTCTGCAGGCCACCTCTGGTACCCCTTCTCCACCCTCTGCCAGCTCACCACGGCTGGCATTTCTTCCATTGCTTCAGTGCCGCACCCAGCACAGGTGTAGCAGGTGGGGGCTAAGTGGACAGGGCTGTAGGGCCCTTAAAGAGGCCAGTGGCCCTGTTACAGACCCCCAGGTATCACAGCCCGCAGGATGGCAGGGCGCCATGGGGCTGGCAGACTCAGGTCAGGCCGGCTGGTCTGTAGTTTGCTTTTTCTTGTGTTTTCTCCAGAGCTCTGTGGAAAGGGTAGAGCTAGGCACACCCTGGTTCCCAGTGCCTGAGTTTGTGGTGGCAGAGGTCTGTATTCTGGGAGCGCAGGGACTGGGAACAGAAAGCCCAGCTGTGCCTTGGTGACCATCAGTGAAGTGCTTTGTAAGCAAATATTTCCAATCTCCAGTGGAACCTGCCCGAGAGGCCATCGTCCCCCCGCCGCAACTCTTCTGTGCCTCTTTTGATGGATGCCCAAGGTTTCTAGCATGGCTGGTCCACCGCTGCATGGGGGATCATGTTGCTGGTCCCTTGGTTCACCACTGAAGGTGGGTTTTGCTGTCTCTATTGCTGGCTAATTATTTCAGAGTATGCTTTACTCATCCAGCACCCACCAGAGCATGGGACAACTGGAGAATGGGACCAAGAAGGAGCAATCCCCTTCCCAAGGAGTTCATAGGTGCAGCAGGACCCAGCAAAAGCAGTAATTCCTCAAGCCAGGAAGCAGAGGTGAGAGGCCAAGGGAAACCTGCCAGGACTCACTTTGGCATTTCGGAAACCATTGAGCTTGACTGAGGGCAGGTTGAGGAGCTGGGGCAGACAAGGAAAGGAGGCAGCTTCTCTGGCCCACGGCAGCTTTAATTTAAGATAGGAGTCTGCTTGGTGTTGCATCGCCCCAGCTGGAACAGAGCGGATGGGCAGGATGTGGGGATCGCTTGCGGGGGACTCTGGCCTGGGCTAGGCAGGGGAACAGAGCTCGTATTGGGGGGTCTCTAGAGGACAGAAATGGCAGGCGTGGCTGGAGCTGGTCTGGGACTGTGAAGGGTGGGAGGGAGGGTGGAGGGAGTTAGGTGCGGGGTGGATGGGCACGAACAAGGCTGGCACTAGCAGAAGATTACATTGGACTCCCTGGAATCCCAGGCCGCCGGCAGCTGTGCATGGGAAGGGAGTGGTTGGGCTGGAGTCGCTGACAAGCTGGCAGGGGGCTGGCATTCCCGGTGCTCCCAGCTAGGGGGGCTGGACAGTTTCTGCCAGGGGCTCATCTCTTGTATCTGGCCCCCCGGTACAGTCCTGCAGGCTGAGCCAAACGCCAGGCTGTCTCAGAGCAAAGCGGGAGGGGGCCCAGGCTGTGCTGGAGGAGGAGACGGGGGAGCGTGCGTGCAAAGATTCTGGCTGGCTGTCGAAGTCTCTGTGGAGTCTGGCTGTGTCTCTGAAGAGCAGGCAGCCAGACTCCTGCATAATTAAAAGATAGACATCAAGGAGATGGAGAGAAGAGAAGTACTGTGGGCGGCTCTCCCACCCCTGTCTCCCTCCAGCAGAACTGCGTCCCAGAGCTGAGCAGAGACAAGAGATTTTCCCTCAGTTACGATCAATGGCCAATTTCCGAGTGCATCAAGGGCCAAATGCAGCCCTTTGTGATGCTCATGTGGCAAAGGCTGTAGGTGTGTGTTTCAGCCTCATGGGGAAGGGTGCTCCTGTGTGTGACTGTACACATGACTGTACATACGATTGGACACACATGCATAACAGAAGTGAAATGACCAGGCTCTGAGCTGTTTGCATGGCGCCGCAAGCAGAACAGAGCCAGATCGGGCTCCCAGCTGGCTCCTAGCCCTCAGAGCCTGCACAAAGGGTCGGGGAGGTGGCAGGTCAGCATGCCAGCCGATGGGGAAGGCAGCTCCCCAGGGGATCCCTGCCCCTGGTGGGGAAAGGAGCCCTTGTCCCCAGCCCATTAATTTGAAATAACTCTTCTCCACAGCTAAAATGGGGTTATTTCAAATTAATAACTTCAAATTACAAATGAATTCAAAATAAAAGGAGGTTTTATTATATCGAATTAATGCTTCCTTAATTTGAATTAAGGAACCCCTAAATTTGATATAATAAGATGCATGCTTGGCCAGGGAATAAGTTATTTTGAATTAAAGCCTCCTTGCTTTGAAATACCTTAAGTGTAGGTGTACCCATTTAGTCTGCAGAAGAGAAGACTGAGGGGGGATTTGATAGCAACTTGCAACTACTTGAAGGGATGCTCCAACGAGGAGGGAGCTAGGCTGTTCTCAGTAGTAACAGAGGACGGAACAAGGAGCAATGGTTTCAAGCTGCAGCTGGGGTGGTCGAGGTTGGATATTAGGAAAAACTTTCTCACTAGGAGGGTGGTGAAGCATTGGAATGGGGTCCCTAGGGAGGTGGTGGAATCTCCATCTTTGGAGATCAGACAAAAACCCTGGCTGGGATGATTTGGTGGGAGCGGCCCTGCTTTTAGCAGGGTTGGACTAGATGACCTTAGGAGGTCCCATCCAACTCTGTGATTCGATGACCCAGGAGGACTCTGAGGAGGGGTGGGCGGCAGGAGCTCTCATCTGTCCAGGGTGGAAACGCAGATAAGAGGTGGGATCAGCATCTCGCGGACCATTCATGGCTGAGCTGTCACTGAAGGAGGAGGGGTCATGGAGTGGGGGCGGAGCCAGGATGTTAAGGACGGGCCCGTGGTGGGTGCCAGACTAATCAAAATGAGAGGGGGTGGATCTTTGATACAGCCTGGCCAGGCCAATCAGAATGGGAGCTTGTTGCATGGGAAGGAGAATTGCTTGGAGGAGCAGTTGAGCCACCAATGGACCCTGCGTGTGCCTCACCCCACCACTGGGCACAGGGGCCAACCAGGGCCATCCTTGGGGGGATATGTGGCTGGCCCTGGGCAATTGTCCCTCTTGCCCCCCATAGATGGCTCTGGCAGGGGTGAGGGAGGGGGAGCTGAGGAGAGGATCGGACCCCAGTTCAACTGGGCCCTGCCAGAGGGGGAAGGGCACTTCAGCTGGTCTGCAGCTGGCACTAAGGTGGGGAGATGGGCATATTCGGGAACTTCCTAGGGGTCAGGGGAAGGTGGTTCCCTCCATGGCTGACCCAGGCCCCAACCCCAGTCCATCAGCCACCAAGCTACAGCCTCAGTCGTGCCTCTTCCTCACCCCGACTCTTCCCCATGCACCACCCCGCCATGCCTCCAGGCACGCCCCTTCTCCATCCTTGAGTTCGACTCATGCACCACCCCAACATGGCCTAGCCATGCCCCTTTTCCACTCTTGACTCTGCCCCATGCACCACCCCGCCATGCCCCAAGCATGCCCCTTGTCCACCCCTGACCCTGTCCCATGCACCATGCCAACATGGCTCAACCAAACCCCTTCTCCACCCCTGACTCTGCTCCATGTGCCATCCCACCTGTGATGCTATCTGGATCTAGGGGACTGGATATGGTTATCTTTCATATTAATATTTCATATTTGCAATAATCTATATGTGATATACTATGTCTGGTGTCAACAGAAAAGCTGTAATCTGCTAAGAATGATTGTATGGTTTATATGTAGGTATCAAGCCTGTATTAGAAATTAGAAATCTATGTGTGTGTTCCAAGTGATTCGTTCTTAAGGCAATCCCAGACTGGGTGTCTGCAAAACTATTGTTCCTCTTGATGGCCCCCTCCCAGCTGCAGTGGGCTCAGGAAGAAACCTGTTTGATGAGTTAGCCTGACTGACCATGTGGCCCAACTCCATTTTGAGCTGGCAAGGGCTCTGAGATAAAAGGCGGGGGACCCATCTCCCTTTTGTGTTTAGTCTTCAGTCTTCAGCCTGTCTGCAACCGACACTCTCCTCTGGAGCTATTCTCCTGGGACTGAACAAAGGACTGAGACCACCTCAGCTGCTCCTGCTGGGTGCACACCAGAGGAGTGGGACTACCCTGCAAACTACAGGATCTTCAAGGATTTGTTTTCTATGGACTCTAAATCATTTGTATGTATGTGATTCACTTTGACCCTTTAACATCTCTCATATTTTGTTTGTTTTCTTTTTATATTAAACCTGTAGATGTAATTACCAAAGGATTGGCTGACAGAGTGGTATTTTGGGTAAAATCCAAGCCTATATTGTTCTAGGTTTGTAGCTGGCCCTCTGAGGTCAGGAGAACCTATTTCTGTAAGAGACCCAGTGGCTAGAGGGGACCATAGGAGCTGATGTGCAGTAAGGGGGCTGTTTCTGCTTTGTTATGCTTGGTGATGACCAGAGTGGGGAATCAGAAGCATGTTTTGTTACTGACTGGGAGACTGGTTTAAGTACCTCCCCTCAGTGGTTTGAGGACCTGGCCCCTGGTGTTGCAGCTTGCCCTGGTTTTGGCACATTCAGAAGGTTATGCCATGGGGCCCGGGTCACTGCAACCATGGCCCAGCCACTCCCCTTCTCCACCTCTAACTCCACTCCATGCACCACCCTGCTAGACCCCAGCCACACCCCTTCGTCCTCAGCGGCTCCTGTATTCCCCACCCACCACTGACTGTCCATCCCATTATCTTCCAACCACTCCCTCTGTGCTCAGCAGCTCAGCCCCTCCTTTTCAGGGAACAGATATAGGGAGCTTAATTGACATCCTCTTTCTTAAGCACTTCTCTGCTGCCTATGGGAAGGAAGACAGCTCTGTTTGTCTTGATGTGAACTATATGAAATACAAGGGGACAACGTATACCCACACAGTTGCAGGCATGCTACTACTCAGTTTCTGTTGAGACTATAAATGACAATTGTTTCTGGATGAAAATAGATGCTGTAAACCAGATTCATCCCCTGCAACTTTTGAAGCCTTGTTTGTATTGTATGATAAGGCACAGTAGTGTACTAGGAGTACAGAAAAGGGACTAACATCTCTCAAAAAGATGACATGTTAAATTGTTTTAGGTAAAATGGTTTAAATCAACAACATCCACTATTAAAGTGGAAGCCTACCCTTAAACATCTCATTAGGGTTCAAATATAGTCTTTTCTATAAAGTACCACATATATCTACAAGCTTGCGTCAATTCACAATAATTGTCTGGATTGCTTCCTATCCTATATAAATATTTAGGTGCATATACACAGTGTCATAGTTGTGTACTTAATGAGGGGAGGAGGCATTAAATCAAAGGACCAACAACTTGTCAGAAGGAAAAAAGCAGGTCCTAGAAAAGTGCAATCCTGGATTTGGTAAAAAGCCCATTGCCAGTATTAGTAACAGCCTATGTAGACCTGACTAGTAACCTGAAACTTCCAAAGCTGGGCTTGGTGAGGCTGTCTGTGAGGATAATTACCACCTAATTTAGATCTGTGGGTTGCTATTGTTCCTCTTTGAGCGCTGCTCGGATGCATTCAGTAATAGGTGTCTCCACGCCAGAGCGCCGGATTGGTCGGAAAAACTTGTCCTAGCCTGTCAGAAGAGTGGAGGTGGCCACCGCCCCTTGCGCCACCTGCGGCTATATATACGGTCGCCTTCCTGCCCCCTCCTCAGTTTAATTTCTTCCACCTTGTGCATCGGAATTGGAACATCCGCTCCTTGCAAATCGCAAGCAGCCTGTCTCTTTGTCTTCGACTCACTGTCTGGCTGGGTACATCTCTTCATGGATTTAACTCCACCACGAGCGCCTCCAACACTGGACCCGAACATCGCGTCAATGATGCCGGGGTTCAAACCCTGTGCCCAGTGTGGCAAGGCCTTCCCCCGGGACAACCCCCATGGGGGGTGCCTTAGGTGCCTGCGCAAAGACCACATGGTCTCGGCGTGTTCCATTTGTCTCTCCTTTAAACTCAGAATGATCAAGGAGACGGAACAGCAATGCCGCGCCCTAGCCTTGGAGAAGGCTTGGCACCCTTCACCCGAGGCTTCGGGTTCACGCCTGGCACCGAGATTCAGCTCGGCACCGGAGCTTATGTGGCACCGTGCCACCAGTGGCTGCTGCCGCCGCACCACCTTGCTGCCGACTCCAGCACTGCAGCGCCTACCCAGTGCCTTGGCACCTTGGCACTGATCAAGGTTGCCCTTAGTTAGCCCGGCGCCGTGTCGTGTCATCTCCGGCACCGACGGCACGGTATAGCCTGGCCTCGCCGGTGCCGAGCTCACCCTGGCACCAGCTGACTCCACCCTTGGCACCACAGGGCCAGAAGCAGCCACAGGAGGCTGGGCCAGAGATCCAGGGCACTGGCACTGGGACTCGGGGCACGTGCCCCAAGGTGCCCAGCACCAGCGACACCCCTGCCTTCCAGTCCCCCATCTTCCACTCCAACGGGGGCTGACACCACTCCACCACCGGCACTGGGCCGGGAAGCTCGATCCCCTTCCCCTGTCTCGAGCCCGGAAGAGGGACCTTTTAGGGGCTCCAAATGGCCTCGATGCAGCACATCGGCCCCATCACCTTTCCTGTTTCAGCCACAAGAATGGTACCCCCAGGGAACTACCTCTCCCCCGTGGTGGGCTCCCAGTGCCACGCTGTCCCTGGCACCGGAGTCTTTTACAGGAAACCTTTTGGTGCATTTTGACCTATTGTGCTGGGCTACAGCCCATTTAGGTATGGAGGTGGAGCCATTGAGTCTTCCACTCAATACCCTCTTTGGGCTGGCCTTTGCCTTGACAGCACCCTTAGCAGTCCTGCCCCACCCGAGAATACAGGACCTTGCACGCTTCCGGTGGCAGAGCCCAAGTTCCGTCGCCCCAGTTTCGGATACGGCGAGCATGAAGTATCGGGTATCCAAGTCGGGCTACCCCTCCCTCGCTGGCCACCCAGTTCCCCCCAGGAACGTGGTCCAGATGGCAATTGGGGCCGGGGAACCCCCCAGGGGCCCCCTCCCTCCCTCCAGGGAAACCAGGGAGCTGGATCTGCTAGGCCGTAAGGTTTATTCTTCATCAGTCTTCCAATTATGAGTGGCAAACAACCAGGCTATAACCAGCAGATATTTGCTGGATGTCTGGGAGTCACTTGGGAAATTTAGGAATATGCTTCCACCTGAGGCCAGGGAAGCGTATGATGCCTTCCTAGAGGAAGGCAACATAATCTCTCAAGACCTCCTCTTTTCGGCATGCAATGTGGTGGACACCGCTGCTTGCATCATGGCCTCGGCGGTTACCCTCGGCAGGGTAGCATGGCTTAGGGAGGCTAGAACACCCCCTAACACACAGCAGGCAGTGCTCGACCTGCCCTTTGAGGGGGATGTCTTGTTTTGCCCTGAAACCCTCTCTGTGGTGGGCACGGCCTGGGATCCTCGAGGAGAGGCCAAATACTTTGGCCTCCTCCCTCCTGGACCCACCCCCCTGACTTAGCTCCCCACTTCCCCTGGCGGGACAGTCCCTTTCCTTCCCGCTTTACCCATGGCGAGAAGTGGGGCTTTGCTTCCCCCGTTCACAAGGAGGGGCCCCTCTGATCACCGCCACCCTCTTTACCTTTAGGGTGCAGGGGACCCTAAGGCATCACTGCCGCAAATGGCCAACCCCCGCCCCCTTCTCTAGGGAAGGCAGGACCGGTGGGAATCATCCTGATCCTTCCTTGTTCTTCCCCTTCTCCAGCCGCGGGAGCAGGACTTAGATCGGGACGCCGGGGGCCGACAATAGAATGACGCCCACCTACAGTGCCAGTACCCCAATACCATAGCTACCTCCCTATCCCTTAAGCAGTGACTTTCCCGAAGATGGAAACTGCCCGTCTTTTAATCCTAGCAGCCTTCCTTCCCGGATATTCCCCACCGCGTTCCCCACCCTAACACCTCGCTGAGGAATGGAGGCATGTCTCATTGTAGCCTCAGCTGCTGTGGGGGCGCTGAGACGCGCAAGTCTGAAGCCACTGTGCCTGTGGCTATGATGTGTGTCCCAGGTAGGCTCCCTCATATCCGGGTCAGGGGAAGGGGAGGGGATACCCCTGGTCGCACCATTGTTTCTGTGCTGTGACCCCAACCCCCATTCGACAGGAATAGCTCCTGTTCACTGAAGGGGACACATCTGTGTAGCAGTACAGGTACCTGGATAGCTAATTTAATAGGGAAGGTATCTTTTAGAGCGGGTCTTACCCCTGCATGGGCCCAAGGTATGGCCCACTCCTCCTTTTTTTCCCTCCCGTGCACGGTGCCACGTCTCCACCTTCTGGTGATTTAGTGGGAACCAGGGGTCCACCTCAGGAACCCTCACCTTTGTCTACCCCCCACTTCAAGGTAGCCCACTCTCCCCCGGCCCCACCAAAGCACGGCCGGGGGCACCCTTTCAGACCCCGAGAGGGAACATCTAGTTATGACCATACGTTGGGAAACTGTGATGGGTCCATCCCTTTGAGTGTCTTATATTTCCCGCCTCGGTATTGTCATGGAGAACCCAGAAAAGCCTCTTGGATCCCCTCTGTTCACAGCCCACCAGGGATTCTGCTACGGTGGAGCTTTCTCCCATTCACCAGGGTCTCCACGCTACCTGTAGCCA
>VOCP01056010.1:0-73546 GCA_007922195.1 Podocnemis expansa | reverse complement strand
GCTGACCTTGCTTGTGAAAACTGAACTAAAAAAAGCATTGAGCGCTTGTCGCCACTTTATACACCTCATACAAGGCAAGAGCATAAAGATACTGACGGACAGTGTAGCAGCAATGTACTATGTCAATCGACAAGGCGGAGCTCGATCCCAGTCCCTATGCGCGGAGGCCCTCAGGCTATGGGACTGGGCTATACGTCACGGCGTTCACGTGGAGGCAATACACTTACCGGGCACGCTCAACACGACAGCAGATGTGCTGAGCAGACATTTTGCAGAACCTCACGAGTGGGAGTTAGACAACACGATCCTAGCGGACATATTCCGTCGTTGGGGTCAGCCGGCGATAGATCTGTTCGCAACACAGAACAACAAGAAATGCGCTTCGTTTTGTTCAAGGGCGGGCCGGGGCCAAGGCTCCCTAGGAGACGCGTTTCTACTGAAATGGCAGCGTGTTTTCCTTTATGCTTATCCTCCGATCCCCATGATTCCCAAGCTGGTCCACAAGCTGAAGCAGGACAAGGCACGAGTAATATTAATTGCCCCAGCATGGCCCAGACAGCCATGGTACTCCTCCCTCATCCAAATGTCGCTAGCAACACCGATCACGCTTCCGCTTATTCTGAGCCTGATCACGCAGAACAACGGCAAGATCCAGCATACGCACCTGAGCAAGCTTCACCTAACCGCCTGGCTCCTGGATGGTTCAACGACTTGGAACACCTCTGTTCGGACCGTGTAAAACACGTATTGTTAAATAATAGAAAACCAACAACCAGACTTACTTACCTGCAAAAATGGAGGAGATTCGTTGCATGGTGTCAGGAACGTCGTCTCTCCCCGCAGTCCGCGCACGTCAGGGAAATCCTTGAATATCTCCTTGATCTGAAAGAAAAGGGATTAACTATTACTACTATTAAGGTTCATTTGGCAGCCATGTCAACTTTCCACAAAATTGTGGAGGGCTCGTCTTTATTTTCTCATAAGGTTGTCAAACGCTTTATGGAGGGCCTTCATAACATTTACCCAGACATTAGATCCCCGGTACCCATGTGGGACTTACCCCTGGTTCTGAGATCCCTCACTAGGCCACCCTTTGAACCGTTGGCATCCTGTTCCATGCTACATATGTCGATGAAGGTTGCCTTTTTGATAGCAGTAACATCAGCTAGGCGAGTGGGAGAAATAGAGGCACTCATGGCTTGCCCTCCCTTCACCACTTTCACTAAGGATAAGGTCTCCCTTAGGCCACATCCCAGATTTTTGTCCAAGGTCTCTTCCAGTTTCCATATCAACCAGACAATCCACCTCCCAGTCTTCTACCCAAAACCGCATAAGACCCATGAGGAGGCAGCACTGCATACCCTAGACGTCAAAAGAGCCATAGCCTACTACACAGACAGGACGAAGCCTTTTAGGAAAACGCCCAGACTGTTCGTATCAGTAGTGGAACGGTCTAGAGGGGATCCAATTTCCAAACAGAGGCTCTCTAAGTGGATTGTGATGTGCATTCACACTGCTTATGAGAAACATGGTTCCGAGCCCCCACATTGTATTAGAGCTCATGCCACCAGAGCACTTTCCAGTTCCACAGCATTCCTCCACAATGTGCCAATCGTAGATATTTGCAGGGCGGCTACTTGGGCATCCGCCGATACCTTCATAAAGCATTATGCAGTTGACAAGGATGCCTCTGGTGACGCATCTTTGGGTATTGCGGTGCTTAACACTGCCGCAAAGGGTACCTCCAAAGATCCCTCCACCAATTAGAATACTGCTTGGTAGTCACCTATAGTGGAGCATCGGGGACACTGCTCGACGAAGAAACGGAGGTTACTCACCCTTCGGTGCAGTAGCCGTGGTTCTTCGAGATGCGTGTCCCCGCACTGCTCCACTACCCACCCGCCTCCCCTCTGCTTCGGAGTACCCCCGTATATAGCGGGACTCTGCGGCGAAGAAGGAACAGATGGGGGGGCGCGCGCGCGCGCGCGCGTGCGTTCCAAACGGTGGGAAGCCAGCCACGCGCTCTTTGGTCGCGTGTGCTCCCCCCCCCCCCCGGCTCTGCGAGAAGAATCTCCGCGGCTGGGTGCGGGCGCAGCCCAACACCTATAGTGGAGCAGTGCGGGGACACGCATCTCGAAGAACCATGGCTACTGCACCGAAGGGTGAGTAACCTCCGTTTACTTACTGGTAACAGTCCTTTTTCAAGATTGGCTGCTCAGATTCATTCAGAACCCTCTCACTGTCCCCACAATTTGGAGTTGGCGACTTTTAGGTACTGAGGAGGGGCAGGGCTGCAGCCATATGTATAGCCATGGGGTGGCCAGGGAGCATTGGCAACCAGCCCTGTTCTGAAAGGTGAGGGCTAAAAAGGTTTCTGACCAATCATGTGCTGAGGCGCATACACCTATTACTGAATGAATCCGAGCAGCCTATCTTGAAGAAAGATGGTTACCAGTAAGTAACCCACCGTTGCTGCTGGACTGCAAGAAATGACTCTATGGGAGCAGAAATGCTGGCACTTCCTAGCCCTGTCTTCTCTTTAGCTCCCTTCAGAACTGCTCACCTGGCCTAGCAAGCACCTGCTCCAGCTGTTTTCTGTCTGGTATGCCTGGGGGTGGTCCACAAGGTTGGAGCTTCTGCAAGCCCTCAGGTCTGCGCTGCAGCAGTGAGTAAGGATGGCTCCCTGAATGGAAAATGAGAACCTGCTGTTTATTGGGCCCTTGTATGCAAGGGCAAAAAGGCACCTAAATCCAGCTGGTCAGAATAAGGATGGCGTGAGTGGGGTGCCCAGCTGAGTTGTTTGCCCATGCTGGCTGGGTGGCTCTGTCTGGTAAGACAACCTCAGTGCACATGGGAAGGAATTGAGCAAAAGAGGGGGGTGGGAGAGGAAGGATTTTGGTTCTGAGAGCTATGGGTAAAGTCCTAGGGAACATGCTGTAACTCAGGGGTCTCAAACATGCGGCCCCTAAATCTATCTCCTGCAGCCTGCAACAGCACTATCATTACTGATATTTGCAATATTGTTGTATGAAAAGGTTTCAGTGATGTGGCCTTGGGCTAACGTTCCAGTCCCTATGCGGCCCTGTACTAGTCCTCATGTGGCACTTGTGCTGATTTGAGTTTGAGACCCTTGATGTAACTGTAAGGAGCAATCCTGCCCTGGTGCTGTCCTAAGCTGTGCAGAGCAGGCTGTCTGGGCAGCCATATGGTGTAGTGCTTATATCAGTGTCGGGGAAGATGTGTCTGTGTGGATAATCTGTCTGCAGAGATGAGGTCTTTGCGTGCAGCCTTGGGGCGGGGGGGGGCGCATGTGAAAGCAAACAGTGACTTGCTTTTAAAGGAGGGAACCACAGAGCTGGTGTGTCTGTGCAGCACTGGGGCAGAGGGTACCAGATAAACAGGAAGAACTGTGAGGGCCTGGGGTGGGGTTGGTGTTACGGCTGGAGTGTAGAGGGGCTCAGAAAAAATATATCTGGATCACATGCAGGGCAGATGTATTACAAGAACATGTACCAGGAATGGTTAGTGAATTATGAGCATGATGATGAGATGCTAACTTGGGCCAGCCAGATGCATGACTGTTCTGTAATCTTTGAGGGCCCTCCAAAGGGGTCCAGCACCCCAGGTTAGAAGGTGTTGCTGTACACATGTGGTACAAGGGAGGGAATGAAGACTGCCAACAGTTGAGTTCACACCACAGGGGCCCTGGGGGCCACTGGCCACTGGCTGGCAAAGTACTGCTTAATCTCAAGGGCTGTCCAACTCCTTTGCCTTGCTGCTGGGCATGCAGCCAAGGCTGCAATGAGTGGAGATCATGGCGCCCACACTCATCATCACAGAACAGATGGCGAATCTTGAATGTGCTTCATGAGGGCCATTCAGCAACCTCCAGCCTCTTGCTCTCCACAGTTGGACTGGAGCCAGCCATCACGTTCTCCCTGATCACATTCTCTGGCTGCATCCATAGAGGCTTCTCCTCTGGTTACCTAGCTCACAATGACGTCCTAGGCCTTGACTTTGGCTCGGGGTCTGTCTGCAGTCTCAGTCATCATAGGGAGATGCCCACAGTTACAGCCCAGCCTTTCCTGCAAAGTGGGGCCTTTCCCACACAGGGCTCACTCCCGTGGTTTTAATGCACCTGCGTCCCGCACTACCTCAGAGGGTTGGAGGGGCCATCTGTGCCTCCTCGTGGAGGATGGCTCTCACCAGATGGGGAGGGAGGAAATGACTGAGTTTGGTGGGTGGGCCAGCTTTACAGGCTGGCTGCTCTGGAGGGGGACAAGGGAGTAGAAGCAGAGTGCTATAGTGGGGAGGGAAGAGAGAGGTACATGTCTGTGACCATGGGGACAGCAATTAGACACCCTGCTTCCCCTGTCCCACTGTCTTAGCCTGTGAAATGCAAAAGCCTTTTGCAGCTCTCGGAGCAGCTGAGGCCCTGTGACCACAGGGGCTGTGCTGC
This sequence comes from Podocnemis expansa, assembly GCA_007922195.1. NCBI lineage: Eukaryota > Metazoa > Chordata > Testudines > Podocnemididae > Podocnemis > Podocnemis expansa. Next base: position 69,087 of record VOCP01056010.1, on the reverse strand, counting down.
ATGATGCAGCTCCACCCCCAGCTGGTGTACTTTGTGTCACACTGCCTCTTGGCGTGGGTGATGCACCTTGAACCAGCTGTTCATGACTGCTGCTCTCTTGCTCTGCAACGAAGAGGTGAGTGGTTTCCTGCCACAAAAGGGGAGATGTTTAGTGCATGCAGAGCCTCAGTCCTGTCCTTGCTGTCCTGCCCAATCCACCTGCTCTGTGGGAGGGGCCTACTCACAGCCGTGTGCTGCCTGGAGATCAGTGCCAGAAAGTCTGGTGCATGGGCTGCTGTGTGTGGAGGAGCTTGCTTGGCCATGGCCTGCCAGCACAACATCCTGCCCTTCTGCATGCACCTCCACCTGGCTGGCCCCTGCCCCTTCACATACTTCCATGTGAACTACACAGGTTGTGGGTTTGCTGCTCTGTGTAGCTGGTTCTGTTCCTGGAGGGCTCTGGAACAATCCTGGGAATGCCCAGGAGTGATGGGGGCTTGTCCCCAGGGAAGGAGTCTCCCCAACCTTTGGTGCAAACGGCTGAATGTCTCCAGAGCAGGTTCCCTAGAGGTGCATTGGGAAGGAGGAAAAGTTTGCTGAGGTGCTGCCCTGGTCCGGAAAGGCTGGCTGTTTTTGATCAAAGCTGCGGTCCCTCGCTCTGTGCCAGAGACGCCCGACTGTGCTGTGAAGGGAGGTATTGGGCCTGCCCAGCACTAGCCTTCCTTTTGCTCTGCTGTCCCGTCCCCTTCCATCCCATCCCAGAGTCTGAGTGGTGCAATCAAGGTACTGCCCTGCTTTCCTGACAGGCTCTAGGAATGAGTGCAGTCGGGGGACCAGGTGGTAGCAGAAGACCAGAGCTCCCCTGGCTGAGCGAGGGGGTGGGGAGGAGAAAGTTTTGTGCAGTGTATCAGACTATAGTGGGGAATCAGGACTGCAGTGTCCCCTGTGGCCCTGCTCATGCCCCATTGAAGCTCCTAGCCATATTCTTGACACAGCTGAGCCCTGGTATCCCTCCAGCTCTGTCTGCTGCCATGGAATCGGGTCCCTGCTGTGTGGTTCCCTGGTGTCCCTGCTCTGGGGTAAAGCTGCTGAGTGTGAGCCCAGGCTGTGTTTGGATGTGTGCAGCATGGCTACCTGCTCCATGGTCTGGGAGTGGGCTCTGAATGTCAGGCCCAGCAGCTCCAGGGTTCAGCCCTGAAGCTGGCCAGGAGGGAGTGGCAGAGGTGCCTCATCCCATGGGGAAGGTCACCCAGGTTTAGAGCTGCCAACAGACAATAGGGGCTCTGGGAGCAAGCTGGGGGCCTAGGCACATGTGAGCTGGGATGGTGGGGATTTCCACCTGTGTTGCCCCCATTCCAGAGGTGCCTAGACCCCTGGGTAAGCACCTAGCCTATCAGGTGCCATGTGCCCAGCTTGCTGCCTGCAGGGCACAGACGAGCCCAGCCAGTGGGAATGATTGGGTCAGGGTGTGGCTGATACAAAGCTGCAGACAGAGCCCCTTTATCTGCATAGCAAACCGCAGGACTGGGTGAGGGTGGCAGGGAGCATGGCCAGTCTCCAGGTCTCCCCCCAAGACCAGAGGGCAGCCAGGCCCATTCAGGGCAGGACATGGGCCACAAGGCCCCTGACTGATGCTGTGTCACCAGCCTCAGGCTGAAAGTGGCTTCTAGGGACAGAGTAGGGCAAAGAGCAGCAGTGTGGACTGGTGGAGTTTCTCACCTTGTTGCTGGAGGGTTCAGTTGGGAACATTGTCCCCAAGCCTGGCAGGCCAGAAGCCACCCTGTGCCCCACTGGCCTGGACTCCCTATGCGAGAGGAGCAGTGGCTGAACTCTGCCAGAGAATAGCCTGTCCTTGGTGTGGGCAGCTGGGCTTGTGGTTCTGGACAGCAGAGTTGGTGCCTGTAGTGTGCTGCAGCTGGCTCTGCATTGCTGGGATTAAGCCACACGGTGGTGCTCTGGTGCCCACCAAGGCTGCTGTTTTGGCTTTTCTGGGGGCTGTGTCCTTTAAAGCGAGATGGGCGGGATCTTTTTCTTCATCTCCCAGGGAGAGGGCAACTCTGACCCCTTTCCTAACTTCCAGCTGCTAGCGGGGCAGAGCCTGTGCTAGGGCTGCTGGGTTTGTGGGCAGGGGAAAGTGATGCGCTAAATTGGGACACGTGGTGGGTAAGGCCCTGACACAACCTTGTGTCATTTACCACCCTATGCTGCTCAGTGCTCTGCAGACAAAGGAGGAAAAGGGCTGGTCCCTGAGCAGTTTGCAGCCCAGACTGGCGTGTGGCCCTTCCAGATCTGAGTGGAGATTGCTGGCACGTGGCAGTGGCTCTTTAAAGATCAGCCCTCGCTTGCCCTTGGTCTCATCCCAGCAGGATGCTGGTCGTGGTTTCTATGGTGTTTTCACCCTGTGGGGGCCCTACAGCACGGTCCATTGCTGGCAAAGTTTGTAAGCAGCACGTGCACACATTAGGAAGAACTGCAGCTGCCTCTGGTGTGAGGCAAAAGGCGAGAGAATGGCTGTGCACTCAGGAACGTTGGGGGCAGAAAGGTGCTGCCTGGGTGGGAATCCCCCAGACTGCTGGAGTAACGGCCTCTTGCCGAGATGGAACAATAGAATGGTGCCTGTCTGTCTCTGAGCCTGGGGACTCTTGGTACTTGGAACAACCCCTGTGCTGGGCACAGTCTGTTGCTTTCTGGTGCGCAAGCCAGAGGGCTGCTGGAGAGCTGAACATGTTCTCCTTCCTCTCGGCTGGCCAGGGGCTCAGCCTGTTCCCTAGGTCCTGTGCTGGCTGGGAACGTGACTGCAACATAATTGCGTATGAGGAGGAGATTCAGTTTGTATGGTCATAGAGGTCCACCACCCTCTGTCATGCTCTCTGTACGAAGGGGGCACTGGGTGTGTGTGTTGGGTTGGGGGGGAGGGGGAGGAGAACTGCTCAGCTTCCTTAAATAGCCCTTGGTGAGGCGTGGATAATCGCAGCTTCCCGCGCGCCATCCAGGCCTGCACCGTGTGTGAGTGACTCACTGCCGGCTGACTCACAGCTTTGGTTGCCAATGAGCACGTGGAGGAGGTGGGCACCAGTGCTGATCCAACTTGCTCACGAAGCCACGCTGCTGTCAGCCAGGGGAGTGGCCCAGGAACCTTGTGGAGGCACAGAGCAGTGGCTGGTGGTGACCTTGCTAGCAGCTCTGTGCCCCTCACCATGATGCCTGTCTTTCCTTTACCCACCATCTCTTCTCTTGGCCAAGGGCCCCACCAGATCTACTAGTTCCTCCAGTGCATCATAGCAAGCCCCCATCCTTCTCCCCAGGCCCAGCCAAGAGCTAGTGTTCAGCTGGAGCACTGCTATTTCAGGAAGCAAGAGTATTGTGAGGCTGATGCCAGGCAGGATGGAAGCTGGCTATCAGGGAGGTGATGTGTGGAGGCTGCCTGGGGTCTGCTCTCTGGCCATGTGTCTAGAACTGCTCAGGGAGCACTGGGTGAGGAGAGAGGCTTCAGGGGCCAGGAGGGCCCAGGCTACAGAAGGGCGATAATGGCAGTGGGTAGTTGGGTTCCAGGGGCTGGAGAGGGCTCCTTGCCTGGTGCAGGTTGGCCAGTAAGCATTAGCGATGTTCCAGGGCAATGCCAGGCTACTGGCCCACAGCCTTGCTGCCCCAAAGGCCTCTGAAGTACCACATTGATTACCTCTGTGATCCTGCTTGGTGACTGGCAGCTTGGGCCAGAGCGCCGGCTTCTCCAGGGCCATGGTGCACCTTATGCCTGCTGGAGGTGCACTGCCCTAGGTCTTTGGATTCACCTTTGCCGAGACCCCCACCAGCAACTCCTGAGAGCGTAAGTGTTTGGTGCATGATGTTTGCTGTCCCTGGCTGTATGGGGTGAGTAGAGGCCAGTCCTGCCAGGACAGAGCTGAGCTAGGGCAAGGTGCTACACCCAGAGATCACAGTGGGGCAGGCCTGCCTGCGGCATGGGACTGCTGCTGTCTGGCAGCTCTGTATGGCACTGGGTGCCTTGGTGCAATGACAAGTCAGTCTGCATGGTTCCCTGTCCCCTCTGAGCTAGGCCCCCATGTGTCACTCTCTGCCCCAGTGCCTGGCCTTGTGCTGAGGACACCACAACCTGGACCAGTGCAGGCCTGGCTCTGGCTGCCATGGCTGGGATGCAGGGGGAGTGCTTTCCCCACTGCCTGACTGGGGTGGGATTGCCTTGGGGAGGAACAGGCACAAGTGGAAGTGGGGCAGGCCTCAGGTTGCACGCTTGGCTTGCGTGCTGACATATCTGGACTTGACGGCTCAGGCAATTCTCATTTCCTTTGGCTAAAAGCAGAACGAGTTGGATGATTAACTCCTTGCTATCTGAGCTGCTGGGTCCCTGCAGAAGCGGGGCCACAGAGACGAGTGTTTGGCATCTCTCTGGTACGGCCTGGATCATCAGGCAGCACCTGGCGAGGCGGAAGCTGTGCTTGGAAGGGGGGCTGGCCTGGCAAGGATTTGGAGGGGGCTCTGTGCTTTCTTTCCTGGGCCTAGGAATGGGGCTGGCTGGGGGTTGTAGTCTCCTCTGATTCATTGCCTCCATCCTGGTGGCAAGGCAGGGCAGCTGGGACCAGGCGCAGGACTTGTTCTCGAGGCTCTGACGGGGCCTTGTTCTGTTACTGGGGCTGTAGACTAGGGGGCAAGAGCTGAGTTGGATGTTCTGGGGGTCTGGGGCAAGGGGAGGAGGATCTGTGTCCCTCACTAGAAGAGCAGCTGCCACCCTAGTGCTGCCCATCTGGGCAACTCTCAGCGCCTTATGGTGGTGGAGCAGGGGCAGCATATCATCCCTGTTCTGAGGCACGGAATCAGCAAGTGACTTGCCCATGGTTGCTCAGCAAGTCTGTTTCAGAGCTGGGAACAGAACCCAAGTGTTCTGTCCCCCCACTTTCCTAGTGTGGACTCTCTGCCTCCTGCCTGTAGGTGAACATAGGTGGCCTCATGGTAAGGGCAGCCCAGGGACAGAGGCAGCAGCATCTAGGACTGGCAGTGCCCCTCATCTGTCCTTTGAGTGGCAGGGCTGCCCTGACTGTTCTGTGGCAGATGTCCCAGCTGTGTCAGGGGCTCTAGGTATTAACGGATGTGCCACCCATCTTCTGGGTGAGGCACAGGTCTGCCTGGCTGCAGTTTCTAGCCTGTGAGAGAGGAGGGGCCTTTGTTCTGCCATTTCCCAGGGAAGGAATGGGGCAGAGAGGCTGTAGTCTTCAGGAAGGGTCTGTTGTTGGGGAAGAAGAGGAATGCCCATACCTGGGTGGGTGTGTCCCCTAGCTGCTGTGGGTGGTGTTGGCTCCTGGGACTGTGAAGACAGTTGATAACTGAGGACCTATTGAGCACCCCACCCTGCCTCCCCTACTCTTCCTGTGTGCCTCACATTCCCCCAGCTCATTCCTTGGGGTGCTCTCTCCTTGCCTTTGGGGCTGGGAAGTGGAGCCAGTCTCCTCTGGTTTACTAGTTCCATTGTGGCAAGCCAACTTGTGATGGGACCTGCTGCTTGCTGGCCTGTATGAAATGAGTTGACAGGTTCTCAGCCCTGCTTCCCATGGAAGGGCATCATCTTTGCAGCTGGCACTGCTGGCCCACCTGGCTGGTAGCCATGAGTCATGGACTGAATGTCTTTGCTGTCTTGAGGGGTCCTTTCAAGGCCTGCTGGACTGGGCTGGGCTCTGAGTATGCAGAATAGACACAGGGCAGTGCCCAACTGTACTGAACTCTCCCTGCTGGCAGTGCTGCAGGGTCATTGCCTCTGCCAGGGAGAGAGGGGCAAAGCCATTGGCTGCGGTCACGTCTAGTGTGTGGAGAGACTGGCGACTGCTGCTCCCCAGTGGAGGGGCCCAGCCAGCATCCTGCTGGGTGGGTTCCTTTTACATGCAGGCTGTACTAGCTCCTGGGAGCCCAATACAGGAATATTTTGGGGGTCTCTGTTGCTCTTCAAAACAGTAACTACATTATTTCCACAAACCCAACACTCTCCCCGTGGAGCTTGTGGTGTTCCCATGAAATGCGCTGAGCAGGCTATCAGGGTAAAGCAACAGGAGGGGGTGGTTCCCCATGCTGCTTCGAACCTGGGGTGATTGCTTAGTCCACCTGGGCCCAGTGCCAGCGCTACCTGCCCAGCTCTGTCCCCATACTCCCGTGGGTGCCGGGTTGGGAGAAGGGAAACAGTGCCCTCCATGGGTGCAGCTGACCAAGCTAATTACCATCTGCTACTACCTGCCCATTTGGCAGTGGCTCTGCTGACTTTTTCTTCCATGCACTGCAAGCATAGAAAATTCTCACTCCTGTTTCCCCCCTCCCCATAAACTCCTGGTGCTGACAATAGCTTGCCAGGATGAGTGCTGCTCTGGTATCCCCAGGCCATGGGGTGCCCTTCTTTTGCTCCCAGCTGTCACCTGAGCCATGGCAGGTGGGCAGCACTGCACACTAGAGGTGGCTGCATTTCAGCACCGCTGCCTGCTTTCCCCCTGACACTGGTGACAACTGGGCACTGCCCTGCATCACGGTGCCTGGAGACAGGGAGCCCCCTCCTCAGCCCCCTGCCCACCGGGACTGGCTCCATTCCCCGCCCCATCTGCCGGCAGAGGCGGGGGAGGTGCTGGCTGCCATTGGTAGGCTGGCAGCTTCTTCCCGCGGAGCCTCTCCTCCCGGCAGCCAGCGGTGGGGGACTTGAGCACCAGCCCCACACTGCAGGGTCGGGGCTGGCTTGGGCTCCCTCCCCAAGCCCCGCTCCCTCTCCCCCCATCCCCTCCTCCCTCTGCTTGCCGCCTTTGTTGCGAGATGTGTTGGTGGCCGAGGATCTGACAGCCAGCCCAGCATCAGGGAGCATGGAGCCACTTAGCCACCGGGGCCTGGCACGGCTCTCCTGGATCGACACACTCTACAGCAGTACGTGGGCTCTCAGGTGGGGGGAATGGGGGGGGCAGGCTGACTTGGGCCTGAGCTGCTGGCTTCTTCAGGCATCAGAAACTGGAGATGGTTGGGAAGAGCCTTGGGTAGGGGTGCTGGTGGTGTAGGGAGCCTACTCCCTTGGGTGTGTGGTGTCCAGCAGGGCCACGGGCTGGCCAAGCACCTCTTTGGCCAGGTTGCAGCAGGTCCAGCCCAGCACCCACCACCCATCGCTACCTGTTTGTGTAATGTTGCACCACATGGTGCAGGGACAGGTCTCCCTGTGGGGAGATGATCGGGTGGGTGGCAGGATCCACATGAGGATGACTGCCTGTGGGGTTGGCATCCCTGCTGTTTGTGTCCGTCGTTAGTTGGGGCCCTCCCCATTGGTGCATGATCCTCTCCTGTTTGCCATCACTGCAGGCTTCTCCAGGAAACGCTCTCTCTCCCCTCATCCCTTGGTGTGGGCAGTGCCAGTGTCTAGGGGTGGCATGACACCTGCAGCTCTGTCCTGGTCAGCCAGAGTTGGGGGCAAGTTATGTAACGGGGCAGGCTGAGCTCCAGCACCTGGCGCAGCAGGTAGGATTGGAGGTGGCAGGGCACCCTTCTCTGGGAGCCCAGTGAGAGTGGGACTGTCCGGGTGGGGTGTGCTCTGTCTCTGAAGACTTCTTGCCTTTCTCTCACTGGCCTAGTTGGGTACAGACTAATTTCCCTGGGGCAGCCACATTCAGCCATGCCCGATTCTCAGCCCTGGAACAGGTTGTGCTCCTGGGGATCTGGCTGAGACCTCTACACTTCCATGTGCCCTGGAGGCAGCACCAGGGCTTCAAGACTCAGGCATTGCTCCTGCCATGTTGTGTGACCCCGGCTTGACTGTGGCTGTGCTGCCAGGTAGAACTGTTTTTTCCCAGATTCCCATGGTGCCAGCAGGTTGACCAGTGCACCCAAAGGGGCCTCGGCCTGCGACTGTCATCCCCGTCCAGGGGGAGCAATTGTCACCCTAGTGGAGTCAGTGGGTTATTAGGCAGCTGTGCCCCTGCACAGGGTCTCCCTGCTGACACCCTGTGCACCTGGTTATGGCCTTGGGGAAACAGCCGGCTGGTTGCCTGGGCTGGGGCTGCTTTCCAGTGCCTTCTAGTGGCAGTGGTGAGAAGGTCACTGCAATGCATGGAGCTTCAGGGCCCGAGTGACTGGAGATATTTCCTGAAGCAGGGTTCCCAGGGGTCTCACCTGATCCTCTTTCCCTCTTCAGTTTTGGCACTGTGTAGGCACCCTAACCCCAGAAAGACAGGTTGCCCCAGCTATTTGCAGCCCCTGGAGCACCTGAGGTAGGGGGATCTCCTACCTTTTGGTGGCCCCAGCTCCCCAGTCCTCACTCTGGCGCAATGGGGTGGCCTGGCTCTATCTAGATTACTATCTCTGGCAGTGGGATACCAGCTGATGTCCTCGGGGGCAGGGTAACTCCCATGACCTCTTTGCATGGCCATGTGCTGAGAGCACCAGATTCCTGGGTTCCCTGTGTGACAGACTGACTGTGTGCCCCAACAGCTGCAATTGCTCCTCAGGTCAGGCTGGGCTGTGGCTGGGGAAGTGCTCTGAGGGGCTCTGTGGACGGGGGACATAGGTGCAGCCTCCCAGCAGGGCAACACTGGAGAGCTGGGGATGTGAGTCCTACCTGGCCCCTGTAGGCAGCTAGCCTGAGGTCTTGAAACACAAGAAGATTGTATACTCACTCAGACCCTCTGCCAGCCAGTGAGAGAGGGCTGTCCCCCAGCAATTTTCCAGAGGGCCTTGGAAGCAGTAGGATATGGTGGGGGCATTGCTGCAGGCTGGGCTGAGTCCACCAGTGACATCCTGTGGAAGCTTTGGCCAGCAGTTCTGTTGAGGGGCTGAAGGTGTTTGTTCTGGAGCTGGGTGTGGTGCCAGGCAGTAGGGCCTTGTGGGGGGCAGTGCAGTAGGGTGTGGAGGAGGTATCCCCTGGGAGAGCACTCCCTGGTGGTGGTGTATAGTGGGCAGGCTGGATGGCCTGTGGCTCTGGAGGAGACGGGTTGGATGCTCTGAATGGCATTGCCTGGTTGTGTTATTCCGGCTGCTCATCAATGCAGCATATTAAAGCACCCCACTGCTACCGAGCCTATGGTTCAAAGGAGGAGGGTACAGGCATGGCAGGGACTGTGAGAGAGGGGAAAGTCAGTGGGGCAGGCATTGCGTGGGATGAATGATGGGGGGATGCCTGGGGCAATCCAGGATTAGAGCCTGACCCAGCATCTGTGGGGGCCACTATGCATGGCCCAGGTTGGAGCCTGGTTTAGCTCCCCTGGCTTCAGGTCTGGGCCCCCGGCTGCAGGGGTGTGCGTTGCAGAGGTACTCGGTCCCAGGGCTATGAGTTCATAATGTACGTGGACATGGCAGATTGTTCCTGAGTGCCCAGGTTCTCTGGCTGGAGTGGCAGGTACAGTCTGTGCTCAGGAGTGAACTGGAGAGCAGGGCCACATGGCGCTATGTGGGTCTATATATGCATGGTGCGTTGAGGGAGATGTGCCCATCCAGAGACCCAGCCTGGCTGCTTGGGGTGCCAGTGGGGCACAGAGAGAGGTTGAAGTGCCAGTGTCACATGTGGATGGGGCTCAGTAGCAAGCTAAGAAGAGTGGATTGTTTGTCTGTTGCAGAGCCTTGGGCTGAGTTTTGCATGATGGGCAATCTCAGCTTTGGGTGTAGAGGGAAGCCAGACCTAACCAGGGAGTGGTGCACTGGTGTGTGACTAGGGTTACTAGATACCAAAGCATGGAAAGAAGGACAGGGAAGTATGAAAAGGAGAACGTTGGAGGACACATGGAGCAAATGTAGTATTAATGTAATATTCTTCTGTTTTTAGGGGGCCCTAGAATGCTTCCCCCTAAAAATAGGGGGTTCTACGGTGTTCCAGCATAGTTTAACCCCTGTAAGTAAAAAGCCAGGCACAATCATGTATTTTTAAAATGCCTGCTGGGTGGAGGACAGGAAGGTAAAAAGGAGGACATGTCCTATTTTTGCCTGACATCTGGTAACCCTAGCCATGGCTGATGGCTTTGTCCCAGGGCTCAGGAGAGCAAGACTCACAGCTCTTTTGGGGCAGCAGGTGGCCTGCTCTTGTTGCCAGGGACCTGCTTCTGATGTCTGTCTCAGGGCCTCAGGAGCTGAGCTGTGTTTCCGAGAACCCAGAGTATTCTCACATGGCAGAGGTCCACGTTCCCAGGGGGCCAAGGGAATGCTCTGGAGTTACTGACTGACTGTGGTGTGCCCTTTTGTGGGGAAACCAAAGGAAGCACAAGAGCTGGAGGGAAGTCGGGACTGGGGACTCCTCTGTTAGCAGTGTGGTTGTGGTACGTTCCCCCCTCAGGCCTCGCACTGGCTCTGCAGCCTCTGTCACATGCACGGGAGATAACCCATGCAACCTGCTCGCCTGTTAGCACTTAACGTTTCCAGAGCACAGGCTCCGGTAGTTCTGCTGTGCTGGGATCTCTTTTCTGTCCACTGGTGGCGAGAACCAGGCTGTGCTGTGTGGCCAGCCTGCCTGTGCGTCTGCTGGGGGCTCTGCTGCAGTTCTGGCTCTGGCTGTGACAGGTGACACGACACAGTGGCTGCAGGATAGTTGAGTGACTTGGGATCTAGCTCTGTCTGGTGGCTTTTGCCTTTGAGGAGCTCCCCACTTTGAGGCAGCCTGGATCAGGCTTTGATGGATCTTTGATGGATCTTGCCTTTGGTCAAGAAACAAATGGCTAGCACCCACCTATAACTGAGCCCTTTGGAGGCTGACCAAGTAGGTTGTTTCAGGGTCTGCCCTTCTAGGAACCCCTTTGCTTGGCAGTGGATGCTGGACACACAGGCCTTGCTGGTATCTAAGCCTTTAGAGATTTCCCAGGGCACAGGCCCCTTGTGTGAGAGAGAAAGCAGGAGGAACCTGCTCATATCGGCGGGTCTTAGCCACAAAAAAGGGCAAATGTCCTTCTGCTCCCCCTCCCCCCAACCCCATTGCTCCATGATTCCTCAGTGGGGTTCTTCTCATCATGAGGAAATATCACATCCTAGTTTGCAATGCCCCTCTGCCCTTGGCCTTCCAGGTCCCAAGCAAGAGGAAGGGAGAGCGCCTGGGAGCAGCTGGAGGGGGAGAGGGAACCCACTGCCTGGCTTCTCTGCCAAGCAAATCTGGGCAGCAGAGGGAACTGCTGTGATGCAGCCTGAGGAACAGACAGAAACAGGCTTTAAAGGGAGGGGCTGTGCCCTTGCTGGGGTCCTAGACCTTGGCAATGTCCCCGGGGCAGCCAGGCTGCAATCGTTCCGGTGGGGTTTGTCCAGTCCACACTTAGCTCTGCCAAACACTGAAGCTGCCTTGGAGGCTGTCTGATCTCTCAGCACAGCATTCTCACTGAGACTCACTCATGCCAAGGGGAAAGCTGTGGCCATGTGCGATGAAGAAACAGTGCAGCCTGCAACCCCAGGTAGGGCTGGCTGCCTGGCCTATGCTGCATGCAGTGGGTGTGGGGCAGATCCTGAAGTGTTTACATGATGTGCAGGGTTTGTGGGTTGGCTTAGTGGCTCCCAGCTCCCCACTCCATATGTTGTTCCACACAGTATTGATGCCCCCAACCCCTGGCTTGCTTGGCAGTGGACAAGTGCTGGCCTCGTGCAGCCATCTGTCACAGACATTCTCCTTCAGTGACATGAACCCACCAGAAACTCCCACAGCACAACGCCAGGCCCAGGGTCAGCATTGCTGGGAAGTGCCTGGCATTTCCAGGGCGATGTGGGACAGACCTTGGAGCTTGCTGAGATCATGGCAGCTCTCCATGGGAGAAAGAAGTGATTTCATTATCCAGCACCTGACTCACTCCAGGGCTGGCAAAAGGGGCCCTGCGCGAGAGCTTTGTGCTCATTTCTCCCTGGTGCAGATTTGTGCAGGGCTGGGGAAACAGCTGAGTAGGCAGGTGCAAGATCTGGGACCATGTGGTAGAGACTAGGTCTGGTCCCTACTGGTCCTGCTTCCTTCCTGGATGGCAGGGGACAGAGCTGCCACCTGTGCTGCTCAGGACTGGCACAGCTAGGTCCTCATCCCCGGACAAGGCATTGCAAGTCCTCCCATGGTGGGGGAGAGGGAGCACTTCTCACGGGCTGGAGATGCTGGAGACCACGAGAAGCCAAGAGCTCCTCTTCTGTTCCTGTCCATGTCTTGCAGGGGGCATGGTGAGTGCCTGGTGTGAATGCTCAGTACTGACTCTGAGTGACAGATTAGTCCCTCCACATGATCTGCCCTTGCTATGGCCAGAGTGCAGGATGCTCTTTTTGGAGAGCAGCTGCTGCCTGTGGAGCTGCAGCCTGTGAGGGAGGGGAATAGTCATAATTATTGTTTCTGACCCTTGGCTGCTTACCCTGGTAGCCGGGCAGGATGACACACGGCCATGGCCAGGGAGACACTCGGTGAAGTGGAGTGACAAGAGGGCATTTGTGCAATGGGCTGCAAGAGCTGCAGTGGCTGTAACCCAGCAGCAGCCATACTGCATCCAAAGGCTCTGTGGTCTGGCATGGAAGAACACTGGGGACTCTGCACAGAGGGATGTCACAGCTGGGTCAGCATTGAGCCAGGAATCCCATCTAAAAGGGAGGAGGAGGAGGGCAGCCACTGCAGGTGTATCTTCCATGGAGGCCATGTTCCCAGCCTCCACTTTAGCTGGGAAAGGCCCAGGACACACATAATGGAGAAGGGGGGCTGCAGCTTTGCTTTGAGGGTCATGAGTAGAATGGGTGAGGAGAGTGGCATGGGATCACCCAGCGACTGCTTTGCTTTGTCCTGTGATTTCCTGCCCTCAGATGTGTGCTTACAAGCCCTCCTGGAGGTGGGGAGTGCCAGGGCAGTGTAAGGTGCTGCCAGGTGGTGGTGGTGGCAGTGGGGGCGATGTGAATGCAAAATTAATTCTCTCTGTGGCACCTCAGTGCTGAGGTCCCTCTCTGGGCTCTCTTTGGGCACTCAGCAGAGAGCTGCTCAGATGAAGTGTCAGCTGGCTTACTTCTGGGTGTGGTGGTTGGAGCCTGTCAGGTGTGCAGGGAGCGGGGGGGGGGGGGATGTTGGCTCATGGGTGATGGCAGGGGACATACAACTTGTATGTGTGGGATGCTCACAGTGATGGCAGGAGCTTTTCCTGTGGGGCCTTGGCTTTTCCAGTTCTCCAGAAGCCTGAAGGGATGGGTGTGCCCCTGCTGCTCCTCCCTCCCCCCTGCCCTCCTTGGCCCCGAGAGCCCACCGGTGTTGTGCTGCCAGGTCTCAGGGTGGACAAAGGCAAGGGCCCTTTCCACTGGCTGGAGCCAGCCTGGGACCTTGGCATGCACAGAGTACTCAGCTGTGGGGAGCATGCTTGTTGTGGTTGGTCATCAAGGGAAGCTTCTGGTGGCATAACAAGAGCAGATGGCATGGGTTTAGGACAGCCAGGAACGTGGTGTGTGCGGCTCATCCTTGGGTGAGTGCTGGGACATTGCCCACAGACTGTGCCCCGTTACCCTGTGGCCTATCTTTCCTGTCAGAAGCTGGATCCATTCTAATCTCCAGCCAGCCCCGTCTGAATCTCTTGGTGCTGGAGCTGCCCTGGCTGGCTGTGTATGTAGCAAGTAGCTCACTACACCTGTGGGCAGATGCCTCCCTGCAGCGGGGCCAGCTGTAATGAGTTCCAGGACAACCAGGAGGAAGGAAACACCTCTCCCCAGGTCAGGCCACGCTCCCCCTGAGGTGGAGTACTCCTAGGGAGCACCTGGCCTGCTTACTGCCATCTTGAGGGCTATTGTAATCGCCAAGAGTCAGGACTGTGCTGAACCATGCTCTGGTTTGCCGTGATGCACCCCATCCTGCCTCTGGGATCCTGCTGCCTCGGCGCCATTGCCCCCTGTTCTTGCACAGCCACAGCCCTGGAGCAGGGGAGCAACTGGGGCTCCTTGCGAGCCTGGTCGAAATGAGCAGGGTGAGCCCAATGCCCCTCCCTTCCCCAGTCCTTGCGCCCAGCCGTGGGAGGCTGAGCTTGCAGCTGGCAGGATTATACAGGAGCCTGTTGCCATGGAAATGGCCTAGGCCCTGCTGCGGAACTGTGGGCGTTCTTGCAGGGGCGGAGGTGTGAGCTGGGGACACAGCGCTTTCCTGCCTGTCCTGGCTGGAGGGAGGTTGGCGCTGGGGGCTGTCACTGCAGGCGCTAAGTGAAGCTTGCCAGCAGCGGCTGGTGGAGGTGCGAACGAGCTCGTGGCTGTGAGATCTCCTTGACCAGCCGCCTGTAACTGGTGGGCAGAGAGAGTCTCCAAACTCAATGTGGGCCTGAGGGGAACAGGGGTCCTGGCCTGGGTTGGGAAGCAGGGTAGGACTCAGAGTGGAAAGGTCCCAGCTTGAGGGATTCTGGCAGGGCTGGGTGGGGAGTGAAGGGCTGGACTAGCAGGGAGCCAGGACATGGTACAGCTATGTGAGAGGGGCCCAAGCCTAAAACGGGAGATGGGGTGGGGGTGCGGGGATTGGTGTTAGACCTGTGTACAAGGAGCTGGTCCTGCTGCTGCACACATGCTCTTTTTTCTGTGAAATTCACCTGAGCTTCTAAAGGAAGCACAAGCAAACTCCACTTGTATGAGCAAGCACCAATAGCTAGGAAAGGGCTCCCAATGAATCTGGACATTCCCAGAGGCTCTGGGTCCTGTGTGTGTGATCCATGTGAATGCACATATAGGGAGGGAGGTGCACAATGCAGCCTTGAGATGAGAATCCTCCACAGTCAGCAGGATCTCCCAGCTGCTCGCCCCCGTGTCCAGCAGGCTGGGAGACAACAAGCGCGTGGGTTGATGGAGGGATCCCTGGGCTAATGAGAGTGCGCTCAGCTGGGGCTGCCTGGCTGCTCCTTTGCAGCTCTGGAGCCTGACCTGCTTCTCCAAGGAGGGCAGGGGATGCCGGGCTGTGGCATCTGCCTGGGCTGTGATGGTGTCCATTTGCTTGGCACCTTGCTGTGTGGCTGTGGTGTCCCATGCAAACTAGGCCTGGTTGGACTACTCCGTCCTTCTGCCCAGGCTGGTTCCAAGTGTCCCAAGTTCTGGGCTCCTATCCCTCACTTTCTGTGACATCTAGTTCACAGTTACTCAGGATAACGGTCCCACCAATGTCCCTTGTTCCTGACCCTGCAAAGCCTCTTCACTCCCTGGCTCATCCTTGTAGAGTCTAACCTGGGAGGGCTTTAAAACCCTCTTTGATTTAAAGATTTGTCAGCTTTAAAAATTAAATTGCAATGAAATATTAACTGCAGTGGGGTACTGTGCTATGAGGCCTGAGAGCCAACTTCCAACATGGGCTCTGAGCCAAGAACCCTCAGTGCAGAAACCTGGGTGTTAGGGTTAGGGATCTCTGTCCTGCCCGGCTTCCCGTGGGAGCATTGGGTGGGCACACTCAGAGCGGGGCAGGAGGCTCGGCTCTCTGCCCCTACCATGCATTCTCTATATAAGCTGGAAGAACTCTTGGCCCTGCTCAGGTGTCAGGCTCCCTCAATTGTGCTGCTGCAGCTTGGGCAGCAGAGGTAACGCAGGCACTAGTTCACTGCTGGCTCAGGGGCACAGAGCTGCCTCCAGGCCAAGGAGTCATGAACGGCCTGGAACCCCAGGGCTGTTGTCACTACCCTCATGGCACCAGCAGTTGTCTCCTTCAGCTTGTCCTCCTCTTCTTCCCCTGCAGCCAGCAAGAGCCCCATGCAAGTGGCTGGATGAGGCCTGCCACACTGATTGGGCCAAGATGAGTGGACTGGCCCATTTCCTGGGCTCTGAGTCCCTTTCCAGATGGTGGCAGGCCCCCAGGGCAAGACCTTGGGGGTTGAGGCCATTGCCCAGGAAGGGGCTTTCCAGAACCTAGTGGGGCAGAGAGCGAACGCTCCCTGCCTGGGATGGCAGTGAGGTCTCCTACTTCCCCCATCCCCACCCCAGTCTCTGTGCCAGCTTCCTGCCCTGGCTTCTGCTTTCATCTCAGGGAAGCTGCATTTGCCATTTCCATGGTAACAAGCTTGTTTATACACAGTGCCCCCCACCCTGGGCTTTGTGGCCTGTGGGGAGACAGAGCCAAGCATGGCTGTGACCCCAAGGGTTCAATGCCCTCTGGGGGGCAGAGACAGCAAGGGCTTGGTTCAGCTCCTTGGCCCTCTGCCGCCTCTGCCTCTGACTGGCTGTAGTGTGGCAATAATGGACGGAGGGGGCAGCTGGATGGGCAGGCACTCTCAGTGTGCTCTGGCTGGGTGCTGCCTCATGACAGCTAGCCCCACTGGCCCACTTCTGGCAGGGACAACTGCTCCTGTGTGGCCTCTAGGGCTGGCTGCCCCCTTCCTCCCCAAATCTGCACTATGCTGATGCTTGGGGGTGAGTACCATTCAGGGCCAGGACTCCCTGTCCTAGCAAACTCTGCTGTTGGCAGGCTGTGATGAAGTAAGAAAGCCTCTTGGGCTACTGTGGTTCTTCTTTTCTGTTCCTGTTCTTTGGTGATGGTATTGTGGTGATGGGACACAGGGGTGTGATAACTATAGGTACCACTAGGGGGGAAGAGGCTTTAGTGTGACCTTACCTGGACCCCCTGGGGGTGACAGGTTGTGGCCAGTTTAGACCAGGGGCAGGGCAGCTGGACAGAGAGGAGAACAAAGGGGAGAGAGGGGGGAGAAGGAAGATGGAGGTCGGAGGGGCAGGACCTCCGGGGCTCATCCTGAGGGTTTACTGTCTGCCCTCCTGGTTGATCTGAGAGCCAACTGGCCTAGCTGCTGTGTGAAGTGGATTGCTAATAAACCCTCTGACTGCTACACTGGCTGAGTGTCACTGCTGATTGGGGCGGCTGGGACCCTTGTGGAGGGAGGACCCCCCCCCCCCAAAGGGAGACCAGACAGAGCAAGGGTCGGAGCCTCTGGGCCTGGATTTGGAAGCTGGCTACAGGTAGCGTGGAGACCTGGGTGCTGAATGGGAGAAGGCTCCACCGTAGCAGAGTCCTGGTGGGCTGTGAACAGAGGGGATCCAAGAGGCTTGTCTGGGTTCTCCGTGACACAGGCCAAGAAGATGCTGCTCTGGGGGGGACCTTGACTCACCGAGTCCCAGCAGGGAGTGCCCCATTTACCCCAATTCACAGAGGGGAAACTGAGGCATAGTGGGGCAATGACTCACACAGCTCACCAGTGGGTCAGCAGCAGAGCTGGGTATAGAATCCAGATTCTTGGCCCCCAGACCAACTTCTGCTGGTGCTGTTGAGGGTATGGAAGTGGGGGCAGTAGGTTAGCCTGTCCTTGGTAGGGGGGTCAGAGCCTTTCCCTTCCATGGATGGCTAGCTTTTTAGCCTCCTGCCATAGCCCCAGCCACTCCTATAGCCTGCTCCTGCAGCGGTGTGCTGGAGGGTTGTGGCCTGCAGCAGGGTGGCTGATAGAGCCGCATCCCTGCCCCTCCATGTGTTGAAGACAGGGGAGCCCTGTGGCCTTTTCTGAGTAGAGACAGGACAGGAGTGCTGTCCCCTCTTCCAGCCAGTGTGTCTGTGACACATGGGGTGATCTGACTCTCATGGGTGGAGGGGACTGTGATGGACAATGAAGCAGCAGTGATGGGAGCAGGGCCACTGGCTGTTGGCCTGTGGAGTGGGGAGCTCAAAAGGCCCCTCCAGCCTGGACTGACACCTTTTCCCCCTGACTGGTCTCTGCCAAGGGCCTGACCACAGCAGCCCTAAAATCAAAGGGGTGTGAGCCCCAAACCCTGTGGTTCTTTGCTGACTTTTGGTGCCAGTTTGGGGGGGCTCAATGCTGGGGTTCCTTGGGGCCAAGCACCCTGTTACTCATGCCCCACAGCAGGGCCTGCAGAAGGGAGGCTGCAGGTGCAGGGGAAAAGGTTTTCTTCTTTCTTGTTAAACATCAGCCTGTGTCTCAGCTCCCACCTTGTCCTGGTGCCACATGCCCATTGGCTGCTGGGGAGTCAAAACATGGAGGAGGAGCTAGGGGAAGTGACATCATACATTGGGAGCCCTGCCCCCCATCCCTTATAAAACGCAGGAGAGTGCGGCATCAAGGATGGATGGGGGGGAGGGGGCTTGTAGCTCTCCCAGTGTGGTGCAGCAGGGGGAGATAAATGTCTGATGGCTTAGCTCCTGGGTGTCATGCCCCAGGCCAGCCCTCTCTCTCACGTGGGGTCTTCTGCTGGGTGCTGCCATGGCAGCACAGGGCCGGCGGTGCCCAGTGCGCTATGCCTCCCTGGGTGCCCTGGTGGCAGACACTCACCAGCCTCTTCTCTTCCTCCTTGCAGACTTTAACTATGGGACCGAGGACTACGATGCTGAGGGGAATGAGGATCCAAAGGTACTGCCTGAGGGCTCGGAGACCATGCCCTACATCGATGAGTCTCCTACCATGTCACCGCAGCTCAGTGCCCGCAGTCAGGAGAGTGGTGATAGTGTCTCGCCCACACCTGCTGATAGCCTGGGAACTGGGGTAGGTGGCCTTGTGATGGTGCTGTGGTGGCCTAGCACTCTTTGTCCAGCACAGGTGTGTTACTGCTGCTGTGTCTCAATGGGGCCTAGTGGTGCTAGAAACTGTGATGTTCCCATCCTTATGTCCTGCTTGCCCATCTCTCCCCTGTCCTGCACTCCAGTATTCAAGTGGTTCCCTTCTACGCCCCTCCCTGCCCTCTAGCTCAGACTGCTGTCCCTATCATCCTCCCCTGGCTTGCTAGGAGGACACTACATTGTCTGCCTGCTCCTTTCCTAGTGGCCTCCTTCAGTTTGATCAACCAAAGCCCTGCCCAGAACCACCAGCACAACTGGGCAGCGCTTGCTGCTCAGGACCACTGCCCTGTTCCTTCCTTGATGCTTTGACTTGGTGAAGGGCAATGATGGCCCCATCTCCCGAGGACCTCAGCTAGGGCAGTGAGCAAGCCACATATCCCTCCCTGTTGCTGAGGGGCCTGGCTGCTCTGCATGGGAAAGGCATGTCAGTCATTTTGTTTTACCCATGCCACCCAGACTCTGCTCTTCACTCCAGAATCAGTTGCATTTCAGTACCATTCAGAGATGCTCTGGGGTGAACCACTGCAGCACTTTGGAACATCTCCTGGGCCTGGTAGGAGGTGGGATGGAGCCAGGGGCCCCTTTCTTCCCCCATCTTGCTCAGTGGTTTGGGGACTACAGCTGTGGGTGAGGGTATGGGGAGTAGGCAAGTTGGTGGATCAGGGCAGCCTGCTGTGTTAGCTGGGGAAGCAGGGGTATGAGGAGTGGCCATGGCCCCCTTCTCTTGATGCCTGAGCCTGAGGTCCCTGAAATGAGGTATCAGAGCTTGAGATAAAACTCTCAGGGGGGAACTGGTGGGGTAGGGGCAGGGGGCTTCTGCTGCCTGGCTGGAGCTGCCTAGGCAGGCTGCTTTCACCACTCCCTGCACCTTGCATCTGGCCTCTCCCATGGGCTGTACATGCCATCTGGTGGCAGAGGCTGGGATGGAGAGACCTGAAGGTTTCTAGTGGAAAAATTTCCTATCCAGCATCTGTGGAACTAAAAAACGCCCTTTAACCAGAGCCCTGCTGGAGTTTTTCAAAATCTTGTCTCTGGTTGGGGAAACTTGAGATGTTCCTGGGGCTTTTCATTAAGAAATAAAAGTGGGAGGGTGGGAACTTCAGCAAGAGCTTGGGGGGCAAATGCTGGTGTCTGTGTGTTTTTGTTTGGGGAGGTCTATTGTCATGCTTTGAGCAATGCCAATGTTGGGGGGTGTCATGGGGCTGTGACCTGCATCTTCCTAACCTTTCTTGGGGCTCTGATGGCACTTGGCAAGCAAGCCTGGCACTGATATACACACCAGCCCACCACCTTCTCAGCAGAGGGTTCCTGGACGGCCAGGGAAAAGCCTGACATTCTAGCATGAGCCTAATTCACTGGTTGGGTGCCGAGTGCATGTGGAGGATGAGAGAGCCTTCCTGATGCTGTAGCAGTTGCTCCATTCATGCCTGGCAGCCTGGGGCTTGTTTCACAGGCCATGCTAGGCTCAGGGGTTCTTGTGGCCATAGCGCCCATGTCCTGACTTTCTGGGACACCTTGTTCAGAGTTTGGGTTCTACGTCTTCAAAAGGGCTAGCATCTAAACCCAGACACAAGGGAACAAGAGAAGAGTGAATGCAAAGTTGTGGCTTTCTCGCACCCCTGCATAGTGGGGGGGTGAGCTGCAAACTGGGCTGAGGATGTAGAAAGATGAGGAAGAGCCTAGGCAAGCAACACCCCTTGGGCCCCAAACTGCGCCCTCCTCCACAGAAGGGAAAGGCAAGTGGTAGCCTGTCCCAGGGAGTGCCAGGAATGAGCTGGTTTGAATCCAACTGAGACCCCCCCCCCCCGATCGTTATGACAGCTGTGAATTTTGCTTTCAACCAGTTGTTTGAAGCTGTTTCCACGCCAGGTGGCATCAGTGAGCAGGGACCTGCAGCTGGGTTTAATGATGCCTGATCAGGAGTGTGGGTGGGTGTTTCTGCTTCTCCAGTCCAGGAGGACTGGTGCTGCTGGGCCTGGATAGGGTTACCACATACCAAAGCACAGAAGGGAGGACAGGAAGGTCCAAAAAGGAGGATGTTAGAGAATGTGGAGAAAATGTAGTATTAATATAACTGTTATTTCCATATTATATCATGGAAAATGGCTAATGATTAATGAATGCAGCGTTAAAATTGCACAATAACATGTCTCTTTTTAAATTATTTTAAAATAAATTTACCAAAATGTTTTGTTTTCCTGAAAACTGGATTTTTTCATTAAATGAAAGTTTTTCATGACCCTTTCATTACTGTTCATGAGGCTAAAGTTTTTAAAAAACTAAATTTTCAAATATAAACTTGAAAAGTACCTAAAAAAAGAGAAAACCAGTTAACTCACTTCTCATTTTTCATTTTCCACAGCAGCCCATTTTTACAGTTTAAAAAGTCCTAAATTGTTTCTGTCCAGTTCAAACCTTCATGGTTTTATTTAATTGGTGCTTGTTAGTAATTTTATTTATGGTAGACTTTTTATTTTCCTTCATTTTATTAGCATCCCTATCTCCCCCTCCCCCTCATTTAGCCATTTTGTAGAGAGCAAGGACCAAAAGTGAACTGGCTTTTCACACACCTTGAACCCACAACCCTACCATTAGGCAAGGTTTACTCTACCAACTGAGCTATCCAGCCAGTTTTGCAAAAGTAGCCTCCAGAGTCAGGGGATACGTGAGCTCCTAGTGAAAATGCGTGGTTTGTCCTGAGCTGTGGTTGGTTGGTGTGTGCATGTGACCACTGCCGATCTCCAACCGCTGGGGAAAGATCCCCTGCTCCGTAACTTGGCTGTTAGAGGGGGGTTTTTAACATTCTGTTCCTGAGCAGTAAAAATCCAGACAAAAACATCTATTTTTAAAATGCCTGGAGGACCGAGGACGTGAAGGCAGAAAGGAGGACATGCCCTTCTTTTGCCAGACATCTGGTAACCCTAGACCTGGATTGTCTCTTCCTCCTCGTCTGGGGCTGATTGCTGGCTTTCCCGTGTTGCTGTCTGTGAATGGGCACAGGGCCTGAGCTAGCTTATGGGGTATAGCCACAGCCTGGCACATGGGCAGTGCACCCAGCTGGGAGGCTCTGATCCCAAACAGTTGTCTGGTGAGCCAGAGTGGGGCAGCCCAGTTTGGCACTGAGGCAGATGGCAAAATGCAGGAGGCAGCCAGCTGGGTGTGGGAGCTGTTTCTTAGATCTGCTGGCAGTGCACAGTCATATCCATGACTTTCTCCTCTAAAGGGTTGGGCACCCACTTTGTAGCTGAGGTGCCTGTGTGTGGCTGGGAATAGCAGCTTGTTTGTGCCTTATTAGCTGGGTGCAGCTGTCTCTGTAGCTCCTGACCTTGGGTGTCTAAGGACAAAGCTACAGGGTGTTCCCTTTCCCAGGGACACCCTATGCCCCCCCCCCCCCGTTGTTCTCTTTGCCCTTACAGCCAATGGCTGGGGTGAGGGGTGAACTTGGATCCCATGCATAGTTAAGCCTGAGGGAAGGTACCCTGGCCCAGCCCTGGCTATTCTGCATCCTGTTAACTGCTCCCATGGATGGCACTGGGGAGGTGGGGTAGCCGCAGAGGCATGCTGCATGTTTCCCAGCATGTGGTGTTTCAGAGTTGCTGTTTGCAGGATGCACAGCTGCTGGATGTCAGCTCCCTGGGTGACCTGTTCTGTTCTGGCTCTCCCCTCACAAGGACACCAGTGGGCTCTGCTGTTCTCAAGCTACTGAACTGGTGCTGGCAAGCCCATCTGGGGCAGGAGGTTCTGCCATGTGCGCCCTCGTGCAGCTAATGGGATTTTGGAGGCATTTATGCTGGGGTACTGCTTTGCCTCCAATCCCATTATATACAGCAGCTCTGTTCTAGGCAGCCCTGAGGGCCCTTTGGCCACCACTATTTTAACCCTTTTGTAGTGGCCTCTGCAATGTCAGAATCAGGGCCTGTGGGCTGGCTCACTACATCTGGGTGCTGCCAGGAGGAGGCTGCTACTCGCATGCGGCTTTTCCTCTCCATCTGGGCTCTGCAGGAGGAGGACCTGGGGCTCAGCTGAGAGGGTCCTCCTTGAGTAGGAGCCCCTGGACTGGCATCGCTGGTCTTGTCCTCAGGGTGCAGCTGTGCAACTGGGTGTGGAAATGGTTTCTGGTGTGGCTGAGTTATTTGCAGTGGAGGGAGCTATTTTGCATGGGCCAGGCTTGGGGGGGAATCCAGGGTGGTGTCTGTCCCCTGCAGTGGGGCAGCTCCTACTTGCTTTCCAGCACAACAGGCCATATGTAGGGATGGAGATCAGAGCCTGTCTGAGACTGTTTCGGGGTGCGCTGCTGGTAGGGCTGTGGCCTCCCTGTTGAACTGGGGCTGCCTCCTCTTGCTGGGTGCAAGGCATTGGCTGTGTGTGGGCTGCCGCAAGGGGAGAGGAAGGGGCTGTGGTTCTAGGTGAGCACTCCCTCTCTCTAGCCCCCATCAGACCATCCCCCCGTTGGCCTCCCCCACCCATGTTGTTCAGGCTGGCTACTAATTCTCTGCTCTGGAGCAGCTACATTCCCATGCCCAGCCCTGGTTCATAGCCACACTGAGGCAGTTACAGGGCATCACTCCCCCCACCCCCCCACTGAGGCACTGGTGTTGTGGCTGCAGGGAGCAGTGGAGGAAGACAATAGACTTCACATGCAAAGTGTGTCAACCTCAGCTTCCTCTTCTGCTGGAGCTGGGGAGAGTGTGGGGGGAGGCAGCTATTCCAGTAGTGAAACTCTCCCCCCCTCTCCTTAGCCCTCAGCCAGTTTGCAGAGCCCTGTCAGCCTCCAGCCAGCCCAGGGTGTTTGGCTGTGACTCTGCTCTGTGAAAAGCCCCATCCTGCTGCGTCTTCCAGCTCCTTGCAGCTCAGGTCCTCGGAGCCTAGGCCATTCAGGAGAAAGCCCTAGGGTCCTCCTGTGCCTAGTCAGTCCTGTTAGTCCTCAGTTGCTGGCACTGGAGTTGTGACCATGCCTCCCAGCAAGCATGGTCCTTGTGCTGCCAGTCTCAGCCTTGAGGAGTGGTGGCACCAAGGTCCAGAGGTTTGCAGAGCTGGGTGGAGGCACAAGAAGGGGGTTGGTACCTAGGAGGCAGCTGAGTCTTTTCAGGCAGGGGCTAAGGACTCACAGCTGGAGCCTTAGAGGCTGAACCCCTCAGTCCCCATCTGCATCTGTCCCAGCATCCTGTAGGATGTGGGACTGTGTCAGCCTCGTTAGTGTTTGATTGGGTCAGCAGGGAGGGCTGGCCAGTTGTTAGGGATCGGGGCCAGCCAGCTGCCAGGATGAAGGCCCCTGCATCCGTCATGCCAGGTGTGGGTTTGTGAGGCTTCTGCTGTAGCTCTGGCTGGGCCATAGGTTAGTGGCCTGCACATTCTGGACCAGCCTGGAGCTGTCATGCAGATAGGCCTGGCTGCCTAGGCCTACCCAACCCTGCTCCTCCTTCCAGCCTCCAAGTGGTGCCTGAACCCCTTTAGGGGGCAGTCCTAGGGTGACCCTGTCTTGCCCCCTCCCAGCCTGTCCCTCTCTGTGTGATCATCATTGCCTGGCACTGAAATGTCCCTCCCAGAGGCCAGCTATACCTCTCAAGACTAGTGGTTGGCAGCAGGGGTCCTGTGTAGCAGGGGGCAGGTTGGTCTGCCACTGCTGCCTGTGCTGTCTGGGAGCAGGTGGTGAAGGAGCAAGCCCTGGGCAGGGTAGGTGGGTCGCTGCTCCATTGCTGGATAGGGGCGGGGGCAGTGGCCTATGCTGGCATGCAACTGCCCATTGCCACTTTACTGGCACTGTATCTGGTTTGGCTCCCCAGGATCTCTTCTCTTGCCCCTTTGCTTCTATGGCAGCTCATGAGGGAGACACTGCTTCCCCACTTGCCCTGCATTGCAAAATCCAGCTCTCGAGCCAGCCAATGCCTCTGCAGCCTCTCTCCTGCACAGCATCAGCCACAGGCCGGGGAGTAGCACCTCCCTCGGCGAGGCGCTCATTTCCTGTGTACAACTATCCGAGGCAGGGTGTAGCACAACCAGAGCCCGGTTGGTGCTGCTGGCAGGCTGGGAAGGGGTTAAGCAGGCACGTCAGAGCAGCTTGTGCCGGGCTGGCCCCTCGTCCTGTGCTGACAGCCCTGGAGTTTCCGCAGCCTCGTGCAGGCTCCCCGCTCGGCTGGCTGGAATGGCTGCCTGAAACGTGGTTTCCTGTCAGGGAAGCCTGGGGCCAAGCTGCCCCAGCTGGCGCAGGCGGGACCATCCGTAATGGCTCCTCTGGGCTGGAGGCTGCAGCCAGCTCACAGGGCTGAATTAGGCCAGCCTGCCCTGCTGGCGTAGGCCCCACTGGACCTGTGGGCTCTGGCCTCCTGCTGCTTAGCTGGCCATGGAGGAGGAAGAGGAGGCCATAGGGTATCTGGACAAAATCCTAGAGGATGAGGAGGATTCTGAACCAGGCACCCCTACCAGCCCTGGTTTGGGGTCTCCCTTCCTGGACTCCAAGAAGGTGGGCACACATCTGCCTGGGGAGAAGGGGTGCGCTTGACTGGGCAGGGGTAGCGGGGCTGTCTGTGCTAGCTTGTGTCATGGTGGGGTCCCATGGTACTGCTGGTAGGTGCTGGGCTCTGTAGCAGAGAACCCAGGGAGCTGCCCCAGGTGCTGGGATGTAAATTGGGGGAAGAGACAGTGAAATGCCCTTATCCAAGAGGGCCGTCACTCCTCACTCTCTGTCTCCTGTCGGTGGGGGAAGCAAGATGTCCCAGGGCAGGAGCTTTCAGTTCCCAGTGAGCCTTGGGCTGCCTGGTGCCGGGTAGGTGGGCAGGGCAGGCTGGGGGCTTGTCCCAGTGACACTGATATGTCTGTGTGGCTGAGGGTAGGCTAGTTTTCAAGGGTGAGCCCTGGCTGGGCCCCTGCAGCTGCCAGGGAATATTTCTAAGGGCCATCTACCACCTCAGGTGAAGCACAGCCAGTGCTGCCAGTCCTAGGACCAGGGGCTTCACAGAGACAGCTAAGGGCTCTGGGGCTCCTATGCGTGCACTGGTGCTGCTTGCCAGCCCTGCACCTGCCAGTTGTAGCAGGGCAGCAGCACTCCCTTCAGCCCTGATCCCCAGGGGCCTGCCATCCTTGTTTTCCTCCTTGTGGAGTCCATGCTTTGGTCTTGCCCTGCCTTCCACCTCCCAGCTGTGAGGTGGGTGCCCCAAGGCTGATGTCTGGGCCCCATGCTACAGGGCTGGATTGATGGAGACAGTGCCCTGGCTGGGCTCCCCATTAGGGCTCCATAGGGCAGGGCTGGAGTCCAGAGCCTCAGCTTGTGCTTAGCAGCTCTTCCCTGGCCTGGTCAGCAGGTGACTGGAAGCCAGGTAGGGTTGGTAGCTCTCAGGCCTTCCTGAAGGAAGCAGAAATAGCCTCCCTTGTGGTGAATAAGCTGCCTGCCTGGTCCCAGTCATCTCCCTCCATAGAGGCCTTCTGGCTCCTCTGGGTGGCCAGGAAGGGCTAGGGCCTCTGGGCACTGGTGGAGTGGGTCCCAAGGCTGTAACTAGGGGTTCAGGCACCTGGGGAAAGCGGCCTCAAAGGCCCCCCCCCCATACCCTGGTCTGGGGCCTGTCTGTCCAGCAGCTGGGGGGGTAGGGGGTGACCCTTACCTGCTGGCAGCCAGAGCTGGCAGTGGGGGTCCCTTCTCCCTGCTGAGGCCAGAGTTGACAGTGGTGGTCCCTTCCCTGGCTCCCAGCAGAATGTGCCTTTAAGTCACGTTCCTCTTTGGGGCCAGGAAGGGTCTACTCTGGCGCTTTTTTAAATTTATGCCTGGGGCAAAGCCCCATCTGCCCCACCCTAGTTATGGCTGTGGTGGGCCCTCCCACTGGGAGACAGGCCTAGGCAAGGGTGCTTGGCACCATGAGGAATGATTAAGGCCCTTCACTGCCACCTCCAGCCTTGTTTGTCTTCAGCCTCTGGGATCCCACCGAATCCTACGCTTGGCCAGCATGGGTGCTGTGTGGTGGGGTAGGAGTTGGCTATCAGCAAATGAAGCCTCTCCTTCCTCGCTGGGGCTTGCAGCAGCCCACATGACGGAGCAGGGGATCTGTCCTCCATGGCCAGGGAGGCGCTAAGAGGAAAAGGCTGGTGAAAAACCAGGCCTCACTGAGGCAGGCTAGCACTTCCTGCCTGTGGCTTCTAGTGGTATGGGGCCCTTGTCTTTGCTGTGCTGGGCTTCAGCTCTCCGTCCAGAGGTCTCCAGACCAAGCCCAGCTCAAGGTCTTGGACTGGGCTGACCCCAACCCCCAGGCTCCTGCTGCTAGTGGGAATGAGAGGGGGGAGGCACCGGGAGCCTGGGCAGGCCAGCTCCTTGGCAGTGGATCTGGTCAGCACTTGAAGGCAGGACAGTGGATTGTTGGGGGCTCTGTGGAGAGGAGCTGGCTGCATGGCTTGAGACAGGTTTCCCTTGGTGCCAAACACTGGATCTGGTCATGGGGTGGCTGGCTGAGATGCATCTTTCACATGTTGGGATCCCAGCTTTGCCCTGACTAGGAGCCTCATGTCTGTGTTTCTAGTGTAACGGTGCTTGGCCACTGAGAAATGACTTGTCAGCCTGGCCCTGTGGGACTGGGACCCTCGGCTCGGGGGCTGAGGAGCTGGTGCTGTTGACATGGCTGCATGTGAGCCTGAGGGGGCTTGGGGCCTGCCCCCCTAGGAGCCCATAGATGTTCCAGTAGGGTCAGAGTCCCTGGGGAAGCCAGCTGCTAGCTGAGGAGGCTGTGAGATTGGGGAGCAAGGGGTGCTGTCCTGTGTGGGGACTGTTAGGTTTTAGGGTGGGAGTGCCTGGGGGAGTGGGCTGGATTGGGAACCCCATTGAGTATTGTCTGACACTTCCTGTGTACTCCCCACTGCCCCACACAGGGGCATAGCCATAGCCTGTTAAGGAAATGGCAGCTTCTGGCTGCTGGCCCAGCCTCCTGGGCCCCACAGAGCCCTGCATGGGTTCTGGCTGCTGCTCCAGGCACTCTGAGCATGTAGGGTTGCTGCACTGAGAGGTACCTCCACTCCCTGCCCCCCTCCAGTGGTGAGCCATGCATAGGGAGTGGCTGGGGAGCTGGCCCTGTGGAGAGAGCCCCAGCCAGGGGAGGGAAGGGCTGGCACTCCTATGCATCCAGGGAGGCGGGGCCCTGTGCATGGCTGGCAGCTGACCTAGTCCCACCTGCCTGCAGTGGCCCCACCTCGACCTGTGCAAAGGCCTGTGCCTGCCAGCTGGGGAGTAGGAAAGGGAGCAAAACCCAGCCTGCCTCTAGCTTCCAACTATGCTCAAATCTGGCGGCGTTCCCCTGGCACCGTGTTGTGCCCTGCTCCTCCCTGGCTATGCCAGCCTCCTCTGGGTGGTCTTGCTCTCCCAGGCTGGGTAGAGAAGGTGATTGCAGCCTGTTTGGCCTCTGGGTGGGACTCCTTTCTGGGGAGAGGGAATCAGGGACCCCATTCGTATGGCATGGCTAGACTTAGGCCCCCCTTGCTGTCCTGCAGGGCGAGCGGGATGCTGGGAAGGGTCTAGAGATGCGGAAGCTGGTGCTTTCTGGCTTCCTGGCTAGCGAGGAGATCTACATCAACCAGCTGGAGGCACTGCTGCTGGTGAGTATGGCCCAGGGCATTCTGTTCCTCTTTGCTGTGACATGGCAGAGGAGCTAATGCCCAACTCTGAGCACTGTGCTCTGGACAAGAGACCATGCCATCCCTGGGGCCTCTCTCCCATCCCCCTCCAGCTGTGCAAAACCAGGACTTCACTCTCCCTCTGCAGCATCAAGCTCTGCAGGTGGGGGACCAGGCTGGGGGACTACAAGATGGTGAGCATTGGCTAACATTGGTCCCTTGGGCAACAGGAGCCAGCTTGGCAGCCTGCTTCACCTTTCATGGCCAGCAGGGTGGGGAGCAGCAGCAGGTGGCATGGCTTCCAAGCAGTGGGGGAATGTGCATCTGTCTGTCCCCTCCTGGCTCCTGGGGTCAGAACTTAAAATGCAGCCCCGTCCCCCTGCCTCTGTACCTGGGTCCTGGAGACCTATGCTGGGACACCTGCATTTGTGTGACACAGTGCAGCCCTAGCACCTGCCCTTCCCAAAGGGACTTAGTTACACAAAGTGCGTGGCTGGCGGTCACACCTTCCACTCTTGGCAGAATGGGGAAGTCTGTGCTGACACGCAAATTGAAAGCCGCTGTCTGCAGCCAATGCCTGGCATGTTCCCTGGGGTGAGGGCCAGAGTCCCGCTTCCTGCTCCCAGCTGGATCTACCTCAGCCATCACCTGCCCACCATAGCGGCTGCTTGTCTTTAATGGGGGGCTGAATCCTGACCCACAGCCCCCTCTAGTCCAGCCAGGAACTTCCCCCCAGCCCTGCCAGGGCCCCTCATTTGCAACCGCAGGCACACACACACCCCCACTATCCCAGCCCTGGGTCTTTCTCCCCTCAGTCCTGATACCCATCCTCCCTGCTGTCCTAGCTCTGCTCCTTCAACCCCCAAGATCTGCCAGTGCCCCTCAATCCAAACCTGCAGCCCACCAGCTGTTCCAGTCCCAGGTGTTCCCAGCACTGAGGGCCTCTTGCATGATGGTTCCCTGCTTGCAGGCAATGTGGGGCTCAATCCCAGTGAACTTTCCTTTGCCAGCTTGACCCAGCCTTGCAGGCAAGTACCAGACAGAAGGAGGCACATTGATTGACACCTTGTTCCCCACTGGCCTAGGTGATAGGGCCGGGGGGAGCAGGTGGCACTACATGCTGGAAGCAATGGTTCCCATGGGCAGCCCCAGTCCCAGACAGAGGAGGACCACTCTCAGCTGCCCCATTTCATGCCATTTGGGCTCTTGAGCTCTGCTCTGTGGCCTTGCCCCAGCTCCCCAGTGGGCCCTACTGGGGCTGGAGCTGCAGACAGTCTTTGTGGCAGGCCCCTGTTCTAACTCTGGCTTCCCCTGCTCGCTGCAGCCCATGAAACCACTGAAGGCCACAGCCACCACCTCCCAGCCTGTCCTCACCATCCAGCAGATTGAGACTATCTTCTACAAGATCCAGGACATCTATGAGATCCACAAGGAGTTCTATGACAACTTGTGTCCCAAAGTGCAGCAATGGGACAGCAAGGTCACACTGGGGCACCTCTTCCAGAAGCTGGTAAGCCCTGCTGCCCAGCGGTGTGGCTGGGAGCCAGTGGGTTGTCCCCGGGGTGGAGCAGGAGCCTTGGCTTGTCTTTTGGCCCCTTGCTCACTTCTTAAGAGGGTGGCTTCTGAAGGGCGCTGCCCGAGAGAAGGGAGATGGGTCAAACCACAAGCAGGTAGGTGCTGGGAGAGATGGGCAGCAAGCCAAGGTTGGTGTACCCTGGTGCCAGGCTGGGGCTCTGGGGAAGAGGCAGAGCTCCATGCTGCATGGGGCAGCCCTGGCCTAGAGTGGCAGGGAGGTAGAATCTGGGCACTGAGGGGCATCAACAGCAAGGTTAGTGAATGTGTGGGACTCTGGGCTTGGATTCATTTGCCCACCCCCCACTGTACGCAGTTTTCCCACTTCACAGCTTGTGGGGCTGTTTTGCTCCCTTGTGCTGTGTAGCAGAGTTGAGGGCATCAAGGGGCTGGGCCACCCCAGGCTGGATTGGGAAAACAACAGGCTTTGTGAGCCTCTGAAGCAGCAGCAGCAGTTGTGCTGACCTTCAGCCAGCACCGGGACAAAGCTTGGAGATGAGCAGGGAAGGGTTAAGGCAATACGAGCTTCCTGTGACCCCATCCTTGGCTTGGCACCACAGGAAAGCCTTGCCCAGTGATCAGAGATCCTTGGGGCAGAAGATCCTTGGTGCTGGATGGAACCCAGTAGCTGAGCTCTCCTCTTGGGGACATGCTTCCTCTCCATTCTTGTGGAGCCTTTTTCCAGAGCTGGTGGGCCCCAGTGGAGCTTGGAGTTAACAGCCTCACTCTGTCGGTTGTGCTATGGAGGGCAGCTCTGCTCTCTTCAGAGCTGGTGGCTCAGGCTCTTGGCAGACTTGGGCACATCCAGCCTTGTGTCCTGACTGCAAGGGGCTAGGTACTGATTTCTCCTGGCTTCCTGAGAGTCGAGGTGCCTGGCTGCAGGTGCTAGGCCTGGGAAGCTGGGCTTTTGTCTGCCCAGGGTGGCTAATGCTAGGGTGTGAATGAGTCTGGGTGTGGGGGGCTGCTGGGTCCAGGCACAGGAACAGGGCCACACAGAAGCTTTTGGGGAGTAGCTGTGGCTCTGTGGCTGATTGCTCCAGGTTGAACACACAAGAATTTCTCCTGTTCACTCTGTGGGCTCCCACAGCAGCAAGCACCTGTCCTCAGGTGAGCGGGGCTGGCTGTGTGTTTAAGATGTGGGCTGGCTGAAGTGCCAAATATATGGCCCCCCACTCAGTCCTGCCATGAGTGCCCTCCCCAGGCCTTAGCCTGCCCCCCACAGCAGTCAGCTGTCTCTCAGCACTTTCTCATGGGTCCCTGTGCCCGAAGAGGGGGCTGGTGAGGAGTGTCTCCTTTGGGTCCTCTGGGGTGCCTGGGAATCAGTGAGACCCCCCCCGCCCCCAACAGCAGCCAGGCTGTCGAGAAGAGGGCAGCTCCAAGCTGAGCTGCCATGCCAGGCTGCTCCTGGGCCCCAGCTCTTGGGTCAGAACTGCCACCCCCAGGTAATCACTGGTTGGTAGGAAGTGCCTTCAGACATGTGCTCCTTCCTTCCCCCTCCTCACACTTGGGGGGAGGGGAGCTGGCTGCCCTGTGTCCACCTTTGCTGCCTGCGCAAGTTGCTATGGAAACAGTTGAAGACAAAGTTCAAAGGAGACAGGCCCTATCACAGTCTTTTGGTGAAGGGGCTGTGATGGCCTGCCGATCTTGTGAGTAATCCTTCTTCCCTGCTCCGTTCGCCCCAGGCCAGCCAGCTCGGGGTGTACAAAGCTTTCGTGGATAACTACAAGATTGCGCTGGAGACGGCAGAGAAATGCAGCCAGAGCAACAACCAGTTTCAGAAAATCTCCGAGGTGAGTGGGCCAGGATGGGGCTGCCCCTGGCTCGGCCTGCTGCGGTCGTTGAGCTGTGCTCCCCCTCGGCTGGCTGTGGGGTAAGGGAGGGCCTGTGGGGCTTGCTAGGGATTTGACAGATCCCAGGGGACAGACAGGATCCAGGCTACTCCCCCCATAGCACAGGTTGGCATTGGCGGCAGTCAGGGCCCAGAGTGCAGCTCTGGCAGCTGATCTCGCTGCATGTTTCTCAAGACTCTGGGAGACCTGGATTCCTGCTGGCTCCAGTGGGAGCAAAGGAAGGTGGCATGTGTGGAGTGTCTGCCTGCAGGGTTCTAGCTCTGGGCAGAGAGCTGGGGGCTGAGGTGGTCAGGTTCCAGTCCCTCATCTGCTCCCTAGCTAGAATGTTGGTTTGGGGAACCAACTGAATGAGGCGTGCAGAGGACTGGCAGACTCGGTGCATGAGACTTTTACTTCCCCTCTCATGGCCGGGGGAGCAGCCTGCAGGTGCTCAGATGAGGATCCTTGGGGAGCAGTGTCCCTGAGGCCAGTGCCAGCCTGTGCTGGTACAAGGGCAGGCTTTCTACACACAGTGCATGGCCACATCTGGGCCTACTGGGTGTTCTTGGGGTACAGCAGTGGACTGGAACCACCCCCAGCCGGAGCTTGGGGGATGGAGGCTCCTTCTTTGGGAGTTGGCTCAGGACCCCTCTGGGAGCCCTACAGACCTTTAGAGTGCTGAATGGGGTTTTGGGGAATGAGCCCCCTCTTGGCTGGGCTGGTCTGTGCATGGTGCTGGAGCTGCCTGCTGCATCCTGGGGATGGAGACAAGGTGGGTGGGAGTCCCAGCGGTGCCACATGCTGGCACTGGTGTTCAGCAGGGTGCTGAGTACTCAGGTGCCCTGCGGAGTTAGGGCTGCCCTCAGAAGAGGAAAGGGTGGGATGACTCAGCAGTCCCTGGCTGAGATGTCTGGCCCAGCACTGGTGCTCTCCAGCTGGTACTGAGGGAGGAGAGGTGGAAGCCAAGTGCACAGAGCTGGCTGGCGGTGGCGTGTCTCGAATCCAGCTGCTGGGGTGGGAGGCTGCCCACCTCTCCCTCCTGTCCTCCCACAAGGCTTTGCTCCAGGCTGCTCAGCCTGATCCCTCCTCAGCCCAGAGGTGGTGGTGCTGCTGCTCTAGAAGGTGCTCTGAGGGCTCTTTCTGCTAGGTCTGCAGCCCCTGATAGTGGATTGCCCATGTGCCAGTAGGGTGTGTGAGGTGCCTGCAGATGGCACACTCCAGGCACAGAGGATGAAAAGACATTTGTTTCTGCAGAGTAGGCCCTTTGCCCCCAAAGCTGAACTCTGTCATGTGAGCTCCTTGTCCATTCTCCTGCAGCTCCAGTGCGGGCTGCGGCCTCAGTGCAGCAGATGTGGTCCCTTCTCTGTGTCTCAGTGCCACGCTGAATGGCAGACCATGGCACTCTGCCTGAGTGCTGTCTCTACCTGCTGAAACCCAGCTCTCATGTCCCCAGGGGGTAGAGACATTCCCTGCTGTATTAGGTCTGTGGGACGCAGGTCTTGACAACTAGAAATGGGCTCTCCAGCTCCTTGGTAAGGAGGTGTGATCTCCAGTGCTGGTCCTCTGAGGGTGCCATACCAGTATGAAATCTGATTTGAACCCTCACTTCTGTGCTGGAGGGACTAACCTGCTGCTATGCATTCTGGGGGAACTTGGTCAGCTCCATTTCCATGTGCGTTCTGGTATTTGCCCTCTCACCCTGGGCTACGTTGTATGACTGGTGAGAGCTGCCCCCAGGTACTCATGGGGTGAGGGGACCTCGTGCAGGGTGGAAAGCATCAGACCCCTCTACCTTGGCCTGCTGTGGCACTTTGGAGCCTGGCTGACCAGGGCCAGCAGCGTCTGAGCAGGAGAACCTGGTTCTGTTGTAGTGGAAGAGGCCTTCAGGCACCTCATGGATCCAAGTTTGTTGTCAGGGTGTTCCTATTGTGCCCTGGAGCAGAGACCAGTGGAAGACCCTGACCCAGAATCCTGGCTCTGGCTCCCCCCGGCCTCCCAGCTTGTCTAGATCTGCTCACCTGCCTCTCTCCCTTGGCAGGAGCTGAAAGTGAAGGGGCCCAAGGACTCCAAGGAGAGCCACACCTCAGTCACCATGGAAGGTATTGCGTGCATGCTGCACTGGTGGGGGGTGTGTGTCTCAGCCTTTGTCTCTCTGCTGGCCCTGAGTGTATGCATTATTGATCAGCCCTGTATGTGAATCGAGAGCCCTTTGTGTACCCGTGTGCGGCACCGACGAGGGGAAAGGCACCTCTTTAGGATGCTAGTGCTGTCTGACAGCCCCCCGCCCCCTCCTCAGCCTGCCCGCCCCCTCCCCATCACTCGCTGTGTGTAGCGCTTCACTGAGGTGCTGATGCCGTGCTGCAGCCAGGCTGAGCCGCTGAGGAGAGTCAGGGAGCCCGGCCACCATGGCCATGCGGAGAAGGGGCTGCCATGGAAATCCTCCTCATTGTCCGGCTCTGCTGTAACTGCACCTACGGTGAGTAGGGGGGTGCGGGCGGCTTCATCTTGCTCTCTTCCCCCTTCAGAAGGGCAGCCTGGTTGGGTCATTCTCAGCGCTTTCGGCTACTCTGCAGAGCAGTGCAGCCAGGCTCCGGGTCTGTGCTGAAGAGATTTCTCCCCTGGGGGCCAAGGTTGGCCCTCCTCCTCCAGTGTTGTGCTGGACAGCCTGAAGTTGGCAGTTTCTTTGTTCTGGCGAGGAAGGGCCGCTGTGGACTGTGCTCCTCTAAGGCACATGCAGCCTCGTTCCCACCTCTCTCGGTGAGCGGCAGCAAATGTGGGAGGGTAAAGGAGGGGAGGATGGGGATTGAGGGGGTAGCCAGCATCCCTCTGTAAGGCACGCAACCCTGAGAGGCAGGCAGTGCGATGGCAGCTGAAAGGGGCAGGGCAGGAGGTCGTGGGTTTTCGCCGGGCGTTGGTTCTTAGGCAGGTCAGACTTCACTGGGGTCGCCAGTGCCAAGACAGTCTGACCTCTGCATAGGGCTGGTGGTCTCGTGCATGTCCCTCGTGTGGTCCCTCACATGGAGCCCACTGCTGGTTGGTATCTGGCTTGTGCCAGGTCTGGTGCTCTTTTTCCTTGGGTGATGGACACACCCTACCCCTCCCCGATCTCCTCCAATTGGGGGTGGTAGCAGCAGAGTAGGGGGACAGCGGGCAGTTCCATTGTTGCTGAGCCAGGAGGGGAGGGAGATGCTGGGGGGAGGGGCTGAGCTTGTTTAGGTTTTAATGTGACAACATTGGGTTTGGCATGCTAAGAATCTGGGAGAGGTGGAGTTGCTAGCCTCTGGCTTGTGGTTTGTGGTTCTTCCAGCCCGTGGGAGCTGGTGTGACACCCTCCCATTCCACCACCCTCGGGCTTCCTACCATTGGAGTTGCCTTTGAGGGCTGGGATGGGAGAAAGGGGCCAGTGCCTCCCCATACCTTCCTTCTTAGAGATGGCACTCACCTGGCAATGTCTACCATGTGTCAGGAGTCTCAAGAAGGGGTGGATTTCCTTCTCTTAGTCTGGTAAAGCCCAGTCTGCCTCTGCCTTCACCCTGGGGAGGTGGTATGAATGGAATGGAGAACACAGCGGTGTCTGCCCACAGGTATAAATAGACTGGCAAGTCATGTAAGTTACCTCAGCCCAGTGCTCAGGAGGGGGCATGGAGGGAGATGCGTGGGCATGCATCCCTTGACACTTGGAACTCTCAAGGGAGTGATGTGGTGTGGGGAAGGTCTGGGCAGACTAAGACAACATGGAGCGAACAGGCTGCAAGGTAGTTCACTACTGCCCCCCTTAAAGGTCAGGTCCAGTCTGAGCCTTTCCATACCTTACAGGGGCTGTGGCCACCTAAACAGTTTCCAAAGGGATAGCCGTGTTAGTCTAGTCCAGTAAAAAAACAACAAGCAGTTGTGTGGCACTTTAAGACACTTCCATCTTCCTAATCACTCAATGATGGATTTGTTAACGACTGTCGTTAGAGATGTACCTGGGACATCAAGACTCCAAAGAGAAACAGCTGAACTCGAATTAATATGCAAACTAAATTCTGTGAAAGCAGGACTCAATCGAGATTATGGGTTCTTTTCACATTACAAAGGGTAATTTGACTTCAGGCTTCCCATCCTTTAAGCCTGTAAACTGCTCTGATTTGCTGTTACTTTATGACCTGATCCTATGTTTTACACCCCCTTGCATTTAGTTTCATTCCTTTCTGTAAGTTCACCCATCTTCGAAGCATCTGAGGAAGTGGGATCTTCTCCCACGAAAGCTCATGCAAAAAATAAATCTGTTAGTCTTAAAGTGCCACACAACTGCTTGTTGTTTTTTCACCTAAACAGTATCAGTGTTACAAGCCACATCTTGGCTCATGGGAGCAGAGCAGAGCTGGTGCCCCTCCAGGACTGAGCTGGCTGGAGCACCCAACTCTGCTCCACTGCCATGAAATGGCCCATAACTTGTCATTGGTGGCAACTTGTCAGTTCCCCTCTGCTTTTGGCACCCTCACTGTGAAAGGGTAAGTGGAAGGCTGCAGAAGCAGGCTGGCAGGGAGTCCTGGGGCTGGGCTGGTGATGACATGGATTTGAAATTCCTAAAGGTGGTATGGATATGGGGCCAAAGGCAATTCTTGCCTGCTCAGTTTCTGCCCTTCCAGTGAGAACAGGATCACTGTAAAAAAGGCAAAAGTTGGTCAGCCAGACCCCAAGTCTGATGCCTGTGCTATACCTGGAAGTCTGGCTGGCATGACTCAAGAGGTGTGGGGGCAGTGATGTCCATTACTGAAATGTGCTACTGGGAAAGGCCTAGTGTGGAGTGGTGTGGTTTAACTGGGGTGAGGTGTGTGTTCAGACAAGCCCTGAGCCCGACACTGACTTGAGAGGAAACCAGGTGACTACCTGATGGGAGAATAAAAATGGGAAGGCGTGGAAAGTAGTCTGGGTTTTGCTGTGTCCCGCCCTGGTGCACGTTCCCTTGTAAAGCCAGCAAACTAGACACAAGTTGTAGTGACTGGCAGACTGCAATCCGCCAGCCAAAGCAGTCCCCTGGTGCTAGTGCTCTGAGTAAAATCTCGGGGGTCACTGAGGTGCACTGGACCAGCAGTGTGCAGGAAATTCACAGATCAGATCTGTGCTGCATCTGATTCTAGCTTGGCAGAGAGATCCCTGCCACTGCATCCTGTTCCCACCCGCAGGTACCCAGTATTCTAGTCCTGTTGGAAAATCAAAACCATCCCTACCACAGAGAGCAGTTATTGTTATGCTGGCACTGCAGGTGGCTTTGCTTGGCTCTCTGGGCTGAGTGCTGGTGTGCGGCCCCCTGCCAGGTTGCCCACATGTGCTGTGGTTAGTGGGTCATTCTGTGTGGGAACATGCATGGCCATGTAAGCAAGTGCCTAGCTGGCTGTCCACCTGGGGTGGGCTGTGCAGCTTTGGGACAGCTGGGAGCTGCAGGAGGGCCTGGACCCCCTGTATGGATGAGGCAGGGGGAGTGAAGCCAGGGGCAGCACCTTTCTGATGGCTGGTGCCTCTCACCCCACAGCGCTGCTGTACAAGCCCATCGACCGTGTGACGCGGAGCACCCTGGTACTACATGTGAGTATGGCTCTGGCTGTCCCTAGGGGAGGGGAGATTGGTGAGGACACCCACCCTTCCTGCAGGGCACCGTGGGCATCATCCAGCAGGGGCAGGGGAGCATGCTTCAGGACCCTTTTTGGTGCAGCCCAAACTCTCAGGCAGCCTGGCACCTGCTTCTTCCATGGCATTCACCTGCCTGACACAGAACACATCCAGACCTTCTGGGGCCTGCTGCTGTGCTGTAGCTGCATCTAGAGCACCCAGCTGTTGCCCTTCCTTGTTGCAGATGTTAACACTGCAGGGATCCCCTGACCTGAGCTGGGAATGGCTAATGGCTCTCAGACCCTGACAGGGTCAGTCTGCTAGAGGAGGAGCAGGAAGCTGGGATGGATTAAGCCCTGGTAGCTTGTGTGGGTGGCACGCTTTACTCCAAGTCCCTAGTGTGAGCCCTGCTCACTGTTGAGTCACCAGGGAGCAGATTAAGTGCCAGCACTGAGGTGTCTTACACCATGAGCAGCCAGCCTGCAGCCATCTCTCTGGCCCCATGGTGGGTAGCTTGCTGGTCCTAATGTAGCTTGCTCAGCCTGTGCCTCCTCCATTCCAGGACCTCCTCAAGCACACCCCGGCTGACCACCCTGACTACCCGCTGCTGCAGGATGCCCTCCGGATCTCCCAGAACTTCTTATCCAGCATCAATGAGGAGATTGACCCGCGGAGGACGGCAGTCACCACCCCTAAGGGGGAGGTGAGGCTTGGCTGCTTCCCACGCTGTTCTACCTCTTCTGCCTCCTCTCCCTCCACTGGGACAGGCAGGGTTGGGGAGCTGGCAGAACAGAGGAGCAAGGCCCAGGGAGGAGCAGGAGATGTACTGTTCCTCTCCTCCCGCAAGCCTGCTTGGGAGCCTCATCTAGGGCCTGCTGGATCATCAGCGACATGCTGTGGGAGGGAGGCCCATGCCCTTCAAGGGACCAAAGACGGCCTCTTGGTTCTGAGGCAAGGGTGCTGCCAGCAGTATATGGTGGACTCTACAGCTGGGCCTAAACCAGATTGCCAGGTGGCTGTGGTGGGAGGGCTGAAGTGGAGCAGTTTTACAACAGGGCACCCTAGCATGGAGGGGCAGGTGCTGGAACGACAGTGCCTCATCTTCAGGGAGTGCTACCCTCTAATGCCATGGCTTGAGGGGCAGAATGGAGCCAGCTAGGGATGCTGGCACCTGCTCTGATTACGGGGGAAGCCAGACTGTGACAGGTTTACTAGCCCCCCTCCCCACGCTACCCCCAAAGGCAAAGCCCAGGATTCTCTTGTGGTCCCATGCAGCTGGTCAGTGGCAAGGCAGGGTCATTGGCTGATTGTATGACCAGTGAGCCTGCTGTGCACTAGCCATGCTTCTTGGGGGAGATGTGGGGAGCTAGTGGGGTGACTGCAAGGGGCTAACACCTGCCTTCACCTGGCTTGGCTTGTTTCTTGATACCCTGCAGGGCCCTTCTGGGAAAGGGGCATGGTAACACCTTAGCTTGCTGTAGAGAAAAGACCCTCCAGCTGCAGACATGGGTCCAGAGACTGGTATTGCTCTTCTCCCTTACCCGAGCCAGCCAACACCCCCCACCCCCGCCCGGGCCCCTCCTTGAGGCTCCATCTCTCCCCAGGCTGGCAGGACTTTGTAACTCAGATCCATTCACTGTGAGGGACCCGAGGCAGGGCTGCTTCTTCCTGACAGCTCAGCAGCTCAACTGCCCCTGCATGCTGCCTGGCCTGCATACGGGGCCCAGTGGGCCTTGGCCTCCTCCTCATGGCAGGCCCTGCTCTCTCCCAGACACGGCAGCTGGTGAAGGATGGCTTCCTGGTGGAGCTGTCAGAGGGCTCACGGAAGCTGCGCCATGTCTTCCTCTTCACTGACGTCCTCCTCTGTGCCAAATTGAAGAAGACCGCCGTGGGGTAAGTGGGGAAAAAGAGTCAGGGACAGCACCCTGGAGTGCCAGGGCACATTCCTAGGATGGTTGCCCAGAGCAACCCCAAGGCTAATCTGTGTCTGGACATGGGGAGGGGCAGGTGATGTGCCCAGGGTGGGGGAATTATGTCTGGCACAGGGGTAGATGATGTTGGCCATGGCTGTTGGGGGAGGAGGAGTGGGAGCTCCAGGGAGGCAGCCAGGGTGGCCTGAAGCTCCAGATCCAGCTGTGCCGTACATAGCAAGGAGCACTTGGCGTTACAGAGCTTAGCCTGGGTGTGTCCCCGTAGGAAGCACCAGCAGTATGACTGCAAGTGGTACGTGCCACTGGCTGACTTGGTCTTCCCAGCCCCGGAGGAGTCAGAGCCCTGCCCGCAGGTGCACACCATCCCGGACCATGAGCTGGAGGACATGAAGATGAAGATCTCCACCATCAAGAGCGAGGTGCAAAAAGAGGTGAGCTGTGGAGCCTGGGCTTGCTGGTGTGCTGGGCCTTGGGGGCTGTGCCCTTGTGACTCCTCAGCCCCTGGGTGGAAAGCTCCTGGTTAGCTCCCTGGTACCCTGTGTCCAAGGCAGGGGCCCTCTGTAGGCATTTGCACTTCACTGTATCCAGGCCCCCATAGTGCCCTATCTCCTCCTTGGCTGCACTGGTGGGAGGGAGAGGGAGCCAGCTGCTTTGGGAATTGTGGATTTCATCATTGCCTGGCCCATGTGCTATCTCGGGAGCTGGCCGGATCTTGAGCTGAGGCACTCATCACCTGCCACTCTCTGCTCCCCCACAGAAGGCCAACAAGGGGCAGAGCCGTGCCATCGAGCGCCTTAAGAAGAAGATGTTTGAGAATGAGTTCTGGCTGCTCCTCAACTCACCCACCATCCCCTTCCGCATCCACAACCGCAATGGCAAGGTAGGGGTGCGGTTTGGTGTGGGCAGGGGTCACAGAGCTGGCCTGGCTGGCCACTGGGAGGTGTACTGTGTGTGCCCAAGCAGGCCAGGCCTGGCTTCTCAACCCTACAGCCTGCTGCTGCTGGGGGTGGGGTCTCCATGCAAGACTGTGTCTCTGCCATCTGGCACTGGCTGGGGTGATGCGTGGTGACCATGCCGGGCAGTGTTTCTTGTGCTTCCTTGTGGCTGGTGAGCAGCTCTGAGCTGGCTGGGGTCTGTCCACTAGGGCCTGCCTGAAGATGCCTAGAACCACTGACCTGTGGCACAGGGACTGTGACTTATTCAGTCAGACCTGGCCCACACAGCTGCCTGACTCTGTCCCATCCCTTTCAGAGCTACCTGTTCCTGCTCTCCTCAGACTATGAGAGGTCAGAGTGGAGGGAAGCCATCCAGAAGCTGCAGAAGAAGGGTGAGGCCCTGTGGGAGAGCCCATCCCCTTCTTTCTGGACCCTGTGGTCTCCCCAGGAGCATCTTGGGGCTGGTGCTCCCTGCCTTGAAGCTATTCTGGTCTGGGATCCCTGTAGCAGGCTGGCTATAGCAGCCTGGGATCCCGCTGTGCCCGCAGGCCTTTGTGTTGCCCCTCAGGAAGTCCTGCAGCATTCAAGAACTGGCCATGGCTGCTAATCACCCTCCTTTGCCCCCCACAGACCTTCAGGCCTTCGTTCTCAGCTCTGTGGAGCTGCAGGTACTCACAGGGTCCTGCTTCAAGCTGCGCACTGTCCACAACATCCCGGTCACCAGCAACAAGGATGGTGAGTGCCTCTTGCTGAGCCCCATGTGGGCCACCCCACCACAGGCTCAGCCCTGCTTCCTGATTCCTATGCACCTCCCCACAGCCAGGCACAGTGTGCTGGGGCACACACCATAAATCCCTAATGGGGAGGGCATGCTGAGGCCAATCTTTGGTGCTTGGGCTCCTGCTGGCATTGGCTCAGCTCTGAGTCAAAATCTGCCGGGTTCAACTGGCCAGAGGTGGGAATATATATGCAGCGTCTGAGCTCTGTAAAAGCTGCTCCACCATGCTGGGAGGTGGGACTTCCAGCTATGTCAGGCCTTGGGCTGAGCAGCTCAGGGTCTGTCAAGCACTCAGGGCTTGTCCTGGGGGTGTCTTGCTCCCTAGTCTGGGATGGGGCTGGCCATGGGTTCTCCTCTGCAGGGTTGGGGTGCACAGAGGCTCAGGTACCTGTGGCGTGTGCATGCCACTAGGTGGCAATGCCAGAACAAAGCAGCTGGCCTGGCCTGGGATGATCTCTGGCTGTCATGTTTATCTGGCAGGGGAAGGGTGCTAAGCTGAGGGGGAGGCCTGGCCTGCTTGGGGCCCTTTTCAGGCCAGCTTGGAGCCACTAGGCAGCAGTGTGCACCCTTGTCACTCCTGCCATGTGGCTCAGAAATCCCCTTGTCTGCTCTGTGGGGCCACTGCTGCCTCCCAGTTGGACACCCATCCTTACACAGGGGCTGCAGAGCTGCCCTGCACATGCCCACACAGGTCACTGTGGGGCACTGAGAGCCCCTGCTTCCCCCATCTCCTACCCTGCATGGGAAGCCTTTGCCCCACCCCCCACAGCAACAGGGTGAACTGTGTCTCTGAGGCCTGTGGCAGAAATCCAGACATGGGGCGGCTACCCAGCTCTGAGAAACCAGTTCCAGAGGTTGCTCTGGCCGGCTGAAGTTGCTAATTGCTGTGCAGACAGAGGCCAGGGCAGGCAGCCAGGTGGCTTCATTTGCTGGGTGTCGGGGACCTGGGCAGGTGGGGTGCTGGTGGCTCTGGAGATGGAAGCAGTTTACCTTGGTGCATGGCATGGCTTTGCACTGGTGTTGGCCAGTGATGCAACTCTTAGTACCAGTATGGCCTGTGGAGCACTTGCTGGTTACCCTGGCAGCAAGTGTCCCTGTCATGGTGGCACTGGGTGCCCCTTAAGCTCCCCTCACCCCAATAGCCCTAGCTCCAGACCTGTATTCCCCTGCTGCTCTGGCGCTGGCCAGCCCTGCTGAGCTATGGGGTTGGGGAGGTGGGGGAAGGCACCTGACCTCGGCGCCTGAGCCCCCACCCCAGCTCGCTTAGGGGGGGGAAGGGCTGGGCCCAGGCCTCTGGCATCCCTGGATTCTGGGTCTGTGAGCCCTAATGCCCTGTGCTTCTTTCTGCCACAGATGATGAATCCCCAGGACTCTATGGTTTCCTGCACGTCATCGTCCACTCTGCCAAAGGATTCCTGCATTCTGCCAGTGAGTGCCAGCCTTGCCCTGCACTGGGCTGGGCTCTGGGTGTCAGAGCCCTGCTGTGCTTGCCCAGGGAGCAGTGCTCTGGAGAGGGGTGAGACCCTCCTGCTGGGGGAGGGGGAGGGGACTGGACTGTGCTCAGCTTAGCTGCCTGCCCTGCTCACATTTGTGTCACCATCTTGCCCTGGAGCCTGGCAGGCCCCGTTGTGGGAAGCACTGTGAGCTGGGGGCTTTTCCCAGAGCCTGCTGGAGCTGGATCCCTAGAGCCCCCTGACTTGTCTCCTCTCCCCAGACCTCTACTGCACTCTGGAAGTGGACTCATTTGGGTACTTCGTCAGTAAAGCCAAGACCAGGGTTTTTCGGGACACGACCGAGCCCCAATGGAATGAGGTGAGTGAGCAGCTAGGAGACCGAGGGAGCCGTGCACAGCCTGGCTGCCTCTTCCAACTCCACCAATGCCCTTCAGTCACAACCTGTAGCCCTCCCCCCTGCTATTCAAATTCCTGGGTTCCTTCCCTACTATTCCTGCTGACACCTCTGGAGCCTGCCCAGGAGCCCCCTGGTTTCACCTGAGCCCAGGGGATGGGTTCAGAATGAGGCTGAAGTGCCATGCATTTAGGAACCCAGAGCCCTTCCCCTCTGTCTCTGTGATCTGGTACCCCACAGACAGTCTCAGGCTTCTCTTAAAGTCACCTGGTGTGGGCTCAACTGCTATCTCTCTGTCTCACTGTCACAGGAGTTTGAGATTGAACTGGAGGGCTCGCAGTCACTGCGTATCCTCTGCTATGAGAAGTGCTATGACAAGACCAAGCTCAACAAGGACAACAACGAAATCGTGGATAAGATCATGGGCAAGGGGCAGATCCAGGTACAGCTCCAGAGGTCTGGGGGGAGTGAGGGTGGGGCTGCTGGAGAGTATTCATATCCCACAGATGTGGGCTTGGGCAGAGCAACTCCTGCAGGTGGGGTGTCAGGGCTGGGATGAGTTTGTTCCCTTCCTTTGCACGTCAGGTGTGAGTGGCTGCAGCATGAGCCTGGCTGTCCAAGCCGATGGTCTCCCAGCCTGCCTGGGGGTGACCGTGTCCCTCTCCTCAGCTCCTCCGCCCCAGCACCATTCATCCTGCTCCGTGCTGCCAGGACTCTGGCAAGCCCCCCGCTGCATCGCTGGCAGAGTTGGTCCCTTCCCTTTTCACCAGACTGGGAATATCTGGCAGGCGGGTTTGATTTCTCTGTTGTTGCCCAGCTCTGAAGCCATCTGCATTTGCTGTCTGTCTGTCCAAGCATCTGTCTGCTGAACACATGCATGACTGCCAGCCTTAAGGCACCTGAGTGGCGGATGCATTGAGGCCAGGCTGAGAGGGACGTTGTGTGGGGCTCACTCCCTGGAGACCAGGGGCTCTTGCAACTCCTCCAACACCCAGGGTTCAGATATGAAGTAGAACCAGGCTGGTGTGAGGACCTAGCCAGGAGAGGCAGCTGTGGTGGGGTTAGGGCTGTTCTCCATCACCTCTGTGCCTCAGTCTCCCCTTGTCAAGGTGCTAGTGCTGGGGGTGATGGTTTATGGTCTCCAGGGGTGCCCTGCCCCAGGCTGCCCTCTTCCACCCCCTGTGTCACATCTCTGCTCCCTTCCCACTGTTTCCCTGGTTGGCAGTGGCTGCCAAGGGCCCTAATCCAGCTGAGTCCAGCAGTGACACCTTGTCCGCAGAACTCGCCATTTGGGGAATGGCTCACTGCCTTGCTGCCTGGCAGGGCCTGGGCCTGGGAGCTGAGCTGGAACCCTCTCCCCTGTGCCCTGCTGAGATCAGGGAAATAGTCGTGGTCCCACCCTGAACAACCTGCCTATGTACTGCAAGGGCAGAAACTTGGTCCTTCCCCACAGTGCTGCTGCCTTCAGTCACTAGTGCTGCTGCTATGGCAACTGAGTTGCCAGGGCAACTGCTAAGTCCCCTTTGGCCTGGATCAGGAGGATGAGGGGTTTGCTACAACCTCAGGGATGTGACCTGGGG
This sequence comes from Podocnemis expansa, assembly GCA_007922195.1. Classification (NCBI taxonomy): domain Eukaryota; kingdom Metazoa; phylum Chordata; order Testudines; family Podocnemididae; genus Podocnemis; species Podocnemis expansa. Next base: position 25,001 of record VOCP01056010.1, on the reverse strand, counting down.
AAAGGGGGACTGCCAGCTGGTGCAGGAAGAGGGGTGTGGTCAGTGGGTTACCCAGCTGTGCTGGAGTATAAGGGAGGGTGTTGGCTCCACCAGCTGGAGGCTAGGTCCTGGTTACCATAGAAACTCTCTCCCTGTGGGATGCTGTAGCTAGCACTGGGCTTCATGACAAGGGGTGAGGGGCTGGAGGGTGTCTTTGAGGATGGAGACCGTGGCCCCCTTGGCTGTGGTATCAGCTGGGCCCTGTTTTTCTTCAACTCCTGCCTTGGGGCCCCTCTGGCAGGCCAGGTTGCAAGTCAGAGCATAGGCTGGGGACAGGGATGCAGGGTGGAAGGCACTTGTTCCAGTGGCGAATGATTAACAGACTGTCAACCCTCCCTTATCAGGTGAATCCCTCTGCTGCTGCTGGCAGGTTTCAGATGGCTGCCCTGGGCATGTAACAAGTTCTTGGGCTTTCAGGTGTTTGGGCAGGGAATGTGTCAGCTTGCAGAACAGATTTGTTTAATGTGAGGGACTCTGGGCTGGCTGGGGGTTAGGACTTTGTATGTCCTCTGGCATGCGTGGGGCAGACAGGATATGGGGCTTGCACCAGGCATCTGGATGGTCTAATGTGGCTTCCCCTGATGGGGAGAGGGCCATGGTCCAGCCCCCTGGACCCTGCAGTCAGTCTGTGGGCCCTGCACCTATTTGTGCTGAGTCCCATAGCACATCAGCAGCAATAGGATGATTGACCCACAGTTGTTAGTGGGTCAGTACAGCCAACTCTGGCAGCCACCATGCCTGGGCTTGTTGGTGTCTCCAGAACAGTCATTGCCCTCCAAGCCTGAGGTGGGTTTGGGGCTCGGGGTGCCAGAAATGAAGAACACTAAAGACACCTTCCCAGGGGTTGTAGAGGGAGCCGTGGGGCCCAGCTCTGCCCCACAGCAGAGGTTGAAAGTGGCTCTGGGCACTCACAAACCAGAGGAGGGGCTGAGCAAAATTGTACCCAGCCCCAGCATGGGCAGCTTTACTGAGGCAGTTTGGCATGACCCCTACTGCATATGTGGCCGTGGGCCAAGAGAGCAGAGTCACTTTGCAGAGATCTGCAGACCTGAGGGGGGTCACGTCAAGTGGGTAACGGCAAAAGGGTGGGCATAAACGGTTCCTCTCTGTTGGATTGGGTGAGTGGAGTGGCGTGAACTGCCCTGCCTGGGAGCAAGGAGCCACTGCAGGTGCACTCAGCACATTGCTAGCACCCTTCTGGCTGCAAGGAGCAGAAAGGTTGCCCTGTCGTGGACTCCTCAGCTGACTGCTCAGTACTTGGTAGTGCATTAATTCAAAAGTGTGGGCCTTGGTTCCCAGCACCACCATCCTCACCCCCTGGGGCCTGAGGCTGCTCTCCTGACTAGTTGCCTGCTTGTCCCCACAACTTGTGCCTGTTCTTTCCCATCAGTGTGTGCTGCTCTGGAGGGCCCTGCTGCCTGCTACAGAGCATGGGAAAGTGGCTTTTGCTGGCCAGCCCCACGGGAGCTGGGGGTGGGGCAGTGCTGCTGGAAAGGAGGGGGTAGTGAAGCCAGGACTTGGTTCAGATGGAGGGGGGGGCGAGGGTCATTGTCTGCACTCTGGGAATACATGAAGGATTCTGGGGGAGGGGCCAGGGGTCCTAACCCCTGGAGATCAGTGGGTTGAGGGGAGCCAGGGAGGGTGTGCAACTGGAAATAGCCTGTGTCCAGCCCATGAGTCACGCTGTCCTGAGTCCAGAGTCGGGAGACATGAGAGCTAGTGTGGGTCTGTGCCCTGGAGCAGCCAGGTCTGGAGGAAGAGTGATGCTGTGTGAAGCTAGGGGGTGGAGGCTGGGAGGGCAGGTATGGGCAAGAGGCCCCTGGGCCCCAAGAGCTGAGCTGTTTGAGAGGGAAGGCAGGGGGCCTGTGTGAAGCTGGATCATAATATCTGCTGATGGGAGTGAGGCTGTCCACCCCTATGCTCCAAGGCATAGGCTGGCCTCCAACTAGGGTCAGGCAGGCATTCTCTCCTAGGACTGGCTACATGCTCAGGGGGCCAGTCCCAAATTAGTGTGTAGGTCCAGACTTGACAGTCACCCTGGCTCCACATACCAGTTGCTGTGCTCTGGGTCAGGGTGTGACCTGGGCCTCTTGGGATAACCACCTGAATATGCAAAGATCAGGGCAAACTGCATAAATAATAGCCAAACTACCTAAACCAGGGTTCTCAAACACATGGCCCACAGGCCACATATGACCCCTAAAGCTGTTTCCTGCAGCCCACAACAACACTGTTGTTACCGATATTTGCAATATCGTTGTATGAAAAGGTTTCAGTGGTGCGACCCTTGGGCTAACATACTAGTCTTCATGTGGCCCTTGTGGTGATTTGAGTATGAGACCCTTGCTCTAAACCCTGATGGGTGGCACTTTTGCAGATCAGGAGTCTGACTTAAGACTGCTTCTGATTTCCCTGCATGGGTTATTAAGAAGTGTAATAAAGCATAAACAGCCCCCTTTATAGCATTTCAGCCCCTGCTTCCCGAACAGTCAATGGGTTTAGTAAAGAGAAAAGTTGCTCCCAACTCAAAGCTCTTTACTCAAAAAGGTTTCCTCTGACCCTAAGGGCCAGCCCTGTGACACAGAGCAACATAGGTTTGGATCTTGCTCAAAATACCACGCTGCCAGCCAATTCTTTAGTGGCTAAGACTAAAAGTTTGTTATGAAAAGAAAAAGAAAATGAGAAATGTTAAATGTTTAAAGCAACTCTCACGAATACAAATGATTTAGAGTCCATGTAAAGCAAAATGAGCAAGGAGTCCTGTGGCACTTTTAAAAACTAAGTAATTTATTGCATGAGCTTCGTGGGAGAAAATCCCACTTGGTCAGACGCTTTTTGGAGATGGGGAACTATGTAAAGCAAGTCCTTGGAAGAATTTGTAATTTGCAGGCTTGTCCAGTTCCTCTGGTAGGCACCAAACACCTGGGTGAGCCTCAGTCCTTTGTCCAGTTGCAGATGAATAGATCCAGACGTTGGTGTTGACTGGAGACAAAATGGAGATGGGGCTGCTGCCTTTTATCACCTCTGGCCTTCTCCATGCTGTGTGGAGATTTTTCCAATCAAAATGGAGTTGATTCACAGGGTCAGTCGGGTGACTCACTGAGCAATTTCTTCCTAGGCCCATTGTATCTGTCATTCCCTTAAGGGGCCAGTAAGGAGACAAGAACTGTGAACATCCAGGCTGGGAAGTTCCCCAGAATTAAATAAATTGAAATACAGATATAACAAACATATTCCTAACTTCTGTTACAGATGTGGTACCTACATGTAATCAAAATAACCATCCCTACCAAACTACAACCTTTCTGTGGGTACCCAACATGGCAGATGTCCTATGAATTATTGCAGTTATTGAATTACTGACATGAAATACTATCATAGATGGTCCCATAAATCCAGACAGCATCACAGGGGTCCCTCCTGGTCCCACACGTGGGGCAGCATGCCCTGTGACTTCCCACACCCTGCAGGCAGCCAGGGCATCTCTGCCACCTGATGGTCCCTGAGGAAGGAAGAGCAGGGCAGGCTAGTGCTGGTGTTGGGGCCTTCTGGATTCTTGCAGTGCTTCAGTGGGATGACTGTGGTGTAGGGTTTTTGGGGAGTCTGAGCTGACTCTGCCCTAGGGCATTTCTGGGTAATGCTGTCCCCTGCCATATTTGGGGCTGAGTAAGGCTGGCTGGGGCCCAGTTGGCATGTTGCAGAGATGGGATCTGCTTGGTTTACCAGTTTGGACCCTGAGTTTCCCTCCCCCTGCAAGCTGTATGGTTGGGGCAGAGGCTTAGGAGTCAAGGCAGTGCTCTAATCAGGATGTTGAAATCGGACAGTGCTCTAATCAAGCTGTTTGCTGCGGGGGCCTTCTCCCCCCAGGCCCAGGGGAGGGGATTGCAATTCTCCCCTCAGTGCCAGTGCCAAAGGGAGGAGAGGCAGGATGGGTGATGTGCCTTCCAACACACCCCTAGGGCCTGGCAGTGCTTTCAGCAGCTCCCAGGTTTGCCAGGCAGATTGAGGCCCTGATCCATGGGGTGGGCTGGTTGGCTCTTGGGAGCCCCTGGCAGCTCATGTGTAGCAGGAGTCCCTGAACTGGGCCATGCATTTGGCCAGTCTGGTGTGAGATGTGTGTGACTTGCTGCAAGGGGTGATGGTGAGACAGGGTAGGCTTTGTGTATAGTATAGTACAGGACAGCCCCTCCCAGCAGCCACTACAGATAACCCTACAGGGCCCTGAGACACAGGAAGAGGTACAAAGAGGAGCCAGCAGGAGCCCTGTGGGGTTCCCCAGTGTCCAGGGAACTGGCCCGCCAGGCTGTACTGTTTGCAAGCTGGGCCCTTTGGGAATGGGGGGCAGCCATGCCATTTGACTGTGCTGTGTCCTCTGATACTTTGGCCCATAGGTTACAGCAGTGAGATGGGAGCGCATGCCCCAAAATCAGGAGGGAAAGTGGTGCCTGGTTCCAGTTGAGGAACAGGCTGAGCAGTCAGGGCCTGGTGGCTACAGCTCTGGCTGGCTAACACTGGCCTGCTGCTGGAGTCACAGCTGGGTGAGATCCCACTGGACCCCTCCTCTGCTTGGGGCTTGTCTGTTCCAGCCTGTCAAGCTGCCCCTGCAGTGCTGGAGGTGCCTTTCTGCATTGCCCAGTGGAGGCTGTCTGCAGGTGTTTGTAGTTTAGCCAACCTGGCCCCCACATAGTGAACTCCTGAGGCGGGAAGCTTGCAATGGGAAACAGATGGCTGCTCAGGGGCCTGTGCACCCCCACGCACTTCTGGAGTCAGGTTCATAAATCAGGCCAGGAAATGGTTCAATATGCAAATATAGCATTTGGGCCTTGCATCCCTGGGATGGGCAAGGGCCTGGCGGCAGAATCCATCAGGAATTCTTTCTTTCTGTCTGAGACAAACCACCCCTACAAACAATGGGAGGGGGCAGATTGTAAGCTGCTCCCCCATGGGGTCTGGGCCACACTGGGACAGCCCAATGGTCCATCAAGCCCAGCAGCCTGGCTTCTGACTGGAGCTAGTGCCACTGTGTCTGAGGAACGGAGAGAACAGGGCACTTTGTGAGTGATCCTGCCTATGGAGCCCCAGTGCATGGGGGTGCCTCCCTGACCCTCTTGGTGAAGAGCCATGGATAGACCCACTCTCCAGGAACTTCTGTGGTCCTTCTCTGAACCCAGTTCTGTGTTTGGCCTCACAGCATCCCCTGGCGGGGGGGTCCTTCAGGCTGGCTGTCTTTTAAATCTACTACTTGTTATTTCACTGGGCAGGCCTGGTTGTTGTGGTGTTGGAAGGGGGAAAGACACTTCCCTGTGTGACTTCTTCACCCCATTGGGGTTCCATAGCCTCTACCATCTCTCCCCTTAATTGTCCCTTGGCTAAGCTGAAGGGACACAGTCTTGTTGCATTCACCCCATATAGATATCAGACCAGGCCCCTGAGCATCTGTGGTGCCTTTGTGTGTTTTTTTCCAGCTCCAGTCTGTCGTTTATGCCATGGGGTGGGGAGAACTTCAGGGAGCATTCAGGGTGTGTGCATGCCAGGGGTTCACAGCGAGGCATCATGATGTTTTTCAGCTTGCACCATATTTGGGGTCTGCCAGCTCAGGTTTAAGGCACATTGTGATAGACCCCCACTCCTGGGGCACACGTTCAGGGTGCTGTCGCTCCAGGCTGTTCTGCCACTGCCCTGTTGCACAGGCCATGGGCACCTGCCCCTGCAGAGTTGTCAGCAACCAGGACCAGAACATCTGAGAGTTGGGGGATCTCACTACTCAGACCCAGCTGGGTTTGTGGGGATGTTGCCCCAAGCAGCCGAGGCCAGGGCTGGGTGGAGAGGCAGGGGACATTGGCTATCTCTGCGCCACAGGTGGAGCTTGGCTTGCTGCCTCTTTCCCCAGCTCTCCCTGCAGAGGTGTGACGGAAGCTGCTGGCCTCCAGCCATGGGCTCTCGTACCCAGCTTCCGGCCAAACTGGTGTCTTGGATCACTGGAGGTGGGGTGAGCCCTTGGAGGCTGTGAATCAGTGTAGCCCTGGGTTGAGGAGCAGCACATCCAAGGGCATGGTGAGAAGGGATGCTTGCTCCCCACCTGGCCGTCCCTTGCTCCTGGCTGCCGTGCTGGCCTCTGTCCATGCTGGGGCCCTTTAGCCTCCCTGTAGCTGCACTAGTGCCACTGCAGCTCTCACTCCCTGACGAGGGCTTATAGCATGGCCTGTTGGCCCCTCACAGCTCTGAGTCTGCTTCCCTTTCCTTGGATGCAGGAACCTTTAGGTAGCATCATGCTAGAATGTCTCCTTGCTGGGGGCTGCTCCGTTCCTGGCAGTGTGCTCTGAGGCTGGGGTTGGGGGGAGCTAATGACACCTCTATGCTAATGATGTCCCTTCCTCTGCACGATGTTGTAAGGGGTGGTATCTACTGCTGTTCCCCATGGGGCCCTCATTGGCTGGTCATTGACAGCATGGGAAATGGAGCGCAGTGACATGCAGGGTCCAGGCTTGGGGTGGGGGGGAATGGGCAGGTGTCCAACCTGCTGCTGCATCTGTGCTGCATGTTGCTTGGGCATGTGAGGCAGCATCACCCATGCCAGAGTCTAGATGCTGGAGGAGAGCGGGGGCGAAGGTCCTGTGTTTTTATGCAGGATAGTAGTATGCCTGCGGGTTGCAGCTTGGGATTCAGGCCCTGCTGGCTATGACCCTGGACAGGTCAGTGCGAACAGCTTCACTCCAGGGCCAAGAGTCAGCTGAGTGGGTCTGGCTCCAGCTAACAGAGGATGAGACACGCTGAGGCCAGTGTGCTCAGTTCTGACTGACCTGCCACAGCCTGAGCAGAGCGCCCCCCAGCCACAGCACTGCCCATCAGGGAAGGACTTAATGGCTCTGACCCTTGGGGAGGGCAGCTAGGTTGTGCCAGCAGCTGTCAAGCTTCACTCAGCCCAGGTGCCAGGGAGTGGCAGTGAAGGAGTTAATGGGGGTGGGGGGAGCCTGCCTTTGAGTCACTTCCTCGGAGAGGGAGGGCTGCTCGCTGGCAGGGGCCCACTGCCTCCTGGCTCCCTGTCCTGCCTGCTTTGCCTGCCGTGCTGGGCTGAGGGAGGAGGCTGCCTGGCAAGATGGGTTCTGTTGGGCACTGCTGACCTGGTCTGGGCCGTGTGGCAGCACTGCATTCTAGGAGGTGCCAGCAGGCTCTGTCCCGCTCTCCCTGGCTCGGCATCCAGCGCCTGGTGCCTCCAGCCAGCTGGGGCTTGAGGGATTTTCCTGCATGCCGAAGAGCAGGGCAGGAGCCCAGGATGACAGACGTCTTAGTACAGCCGGACTGTGGCCTGACCTCAGCATGCGAGCGGCTGGACCACTGCCACTTGGAGGAGCCCGGGAGCAAGCCCTCCTCCAATACAGGAGCCACACTGTGGGGCAGAGTGCGCAGCAAGTTGCTCAGGCAAAAGGTGCGTCTCCCTTATCCCCCTTCCCCATCCCACAGGGCCCAGGCATGGCTAAGATTCATTCTGGCCTGTGAGTGCCAGCTGCTCGGCTGAGGATTCTGACTCATCCAGTTCCCATGGAGCTCAGCCCCTCTGCAGGGCACTGTGCTATGGGATGTTCTTGTGCCAAGGCCTCTGGATCCAGAGTTTACCCACTGTAGCCGTGGGGGCAGCGGGGAGGTGATGTTCTGTGTTTTTGCTGCTGTGAATAGATGCACTGCATCCTGAGAGAGGCCATTCTTCTATTCATGCATGCATGGCATGAATGCTAGCAAGGTACCACCATGTGCACTGGGGACCAGCCAGCTCCATGCAGTACAGCACTTTTATAGGTGCTGCTGCTCACTGTGGGAAGGGAGTGGGGTTAGGCTGGACTGGTTGTGAACCCCAATGTGCCAGGGACCATGACTTCATCATGTGGTGTGAATCTACAGTGGGGCTCATGTGATCCTGCTGATGGGGTAGTGTGGCAGGAGAGGACGCTGCCCCCCACCTGTGGCAGGCCCTGCTGTGGAGAGACCTGGCCATCATCTTGCTGTGTAAGGGAAGGTGCCTTGGGTCATGAGTAGATCTTGGTGGCGTCTTTTCCCATTGTCCTGCCATGTTTGGTGGTAGCCCTGCAGAGGCTGAACTTGGTAGCCATCATGTGCCACTCCCATGGAGACCATCACTTATCAGACACTTCATCTTGCCAGATTCCCTTTGTGACCTGGGATGAAGCCAAAATTGCTACCTGGGAGGTAATTGCCTGTCCTTGCCACGGCCAGCACTGGATCAGGGCTGTAGGACAACGTCTTTCATTGGCTACACTCTCGGGGGTGCACCCTGCCAGTTCCTGGCATCAGAGGGACGTGGATGGAGGGCAAAGGGGCAGCCTCTGTGGAGTCTTGGGGCAAGCACTGGTTCTACTGACAGCAACAGAGCTGCTGTAGATCACCTGGGGGGTGCAAGACAGGTGATGGGGTGGTGCTTGAGTGCTGCTGACTGCAGAGGGGGTGCAGATCTGGCTGGTGCTTGTCCAGCTCTGCCAGTAATTGCCAGCCATTTCTTTCCCTCCAAGGAGGGCAGCTGCCACCCCACTGTTTGTCTTGCCATCCTCCAGAGCTAGCTGGATGGGCGCCATTCACGGCCAGGTGTTTCCAGGAGCTGTCAGTGGCTTCTGCTCTGCACCAGAAACTATCCTAGAGTGATTTCCACCCTTGTCCCAAGTGCATGGTGGAGGTGCCTGTTACACACACAGTGATTCAGCAGCTGGTATGAACCATGATAAAATATTGATCTTGAAGCGGCTAGGTCTGCTTAAGAATGAAGCTTTCAGATCTGGCTTCCAGTAGGTGCTGCAGCTGCTCTGATCCCACTGTCATTTCTTGGAGGTGGTGTCCATGGCCTGGCTCATCCCTGGAAGAGGATGGAGTCACAGCAGTCAGGATCAGGGAAGCTGCCTGGCTCTTGACTATTCTGGGAGACAAGTGTTTTGAATCTTGCATTGGAACAGCAAGGCCTGATTTTCCTCTGCTTAGTGAGCCCTGCCCAGTGTGTGCAGGTGAGAAAGTTGGAGATGTACATGGAAGCAGTGAACAACTCCAGGGTTTAAAATCAGAATATTTAAAAATTGGGAAATGCCTTTTAGACAATAAAATCCTCAAAGTCCATCTTTGCTTTTGCCTGCCAAAGCCGGAGCATGGGTCCTGAGCATGTTGGCCTCACAGACACCCAAACTGCACCCCAGCTCTCCAGAACAAGGCTGGGATTGTGTCACTGCTGCAGGGAAGAGCAGCATGCTGGTCCTGGCCAGGCAATGAAGGAGAACTGATTTTCGCCAGTGTGTGTTGATTGTGCAAAATGTCTGTAATCACTTGCTGCTTGCTCCCAGATTCTGCAGATGACTCCAGGTTCTGAATTGCTGGCAGCATAGCTGTTCCTCAGTTGGACCTAGGACATCAGAGAGATGAGGTGAGGGTGGTAATAGCTTTTATTGGACTGGTTCCTATTCTGCTATTAGCCCTGCCTTGTGCTTGGGCCTTGAGCTATGACCAGGACTACCAGCTTCTCAGGGGCTTTCCAGTGTGTTTGTCACACCCCTCTTTGATCTGGGACTTGACAGTGTTATGGATGCAAACAGGATGATGGTTTCTGCCCCAGGAAGCTTACGCTCTTAAGTAGCTTGGGTGGCAAGAACAACCTGGCTTCCCGGTTAGTTGAGCAGGGCTGTGAAAGCCAACATGGCAACCAGCCACTGATGGCAGGTCTGCACCCAGGAGCTGGGGCCCTGTTGGCTTAAGGCTGGCAGATGGTTTGTTGATGTCAGCTGTAAGGTGGGGCCCATTACCAGAGAGAAGCTTGTTAATGGATGGGGCTGGCCAAACAAGGGGAGCCTGTGGCAGGAATTGTACAAGAATCCCGCCACCCGGTCAGGCCCTGCACGCTGAGCCTGGGCTATGCCCGAGCATGTATCTGGCAGCTTGGCTGAGTCACAGCTTGCTCAGCACAGCTGCAGTGGGTGACCACATGGGTAAGGCACAAGGCTGTAGGCAGTGATGCCAGGAGCATCCCTGGTTGTGACTGGGTCTGATTCAGCCAAAGGCCTGTCTTTCTGTGGGGGGGATCCACTGGCCCAGATAGCATGGGTCCCCCTGCTGGGAAGAGCAAGAGCTGGAAGCAGACGGATGCCCAGACACGTGCTGCTTTGCTTGCTCTCCAGGAAGGCTTGTTCCGCACTGACTTAAGCCACCTGTGTGCAGCTGCAGAGACCCTGGGATTCCAGCACCTGTGTTGTGCTGAGGCCAGGCCTACTGCCAGATTTCCGCCCTGGGAGTGGTTGAGGCAGTCTGGTGCAGGATGGGGCGTGGCGAGCAAGACAGCCCCAGACTGGTGGCTGAAAAGCAAATCATCGTCAGGCTCTGACTACCATCTCTGAACTGTGGCCACCAAACAGCTTGTCCATTGCAGCACCCGGAGTGGAGCACGTGTGTGTGGGCACGGCTGTGTTGGGAACCCCCACCATTGCTGCTAGGACGCTTGCTGCAGCCAGGAGCACTACATTCCTATGTGTCGCTGTGCCCTTCTGGAGTTCATCTTTCACGATCTCCGTACCCCTCCTCTGCCTGGCTCAGCTGGTCTACACTGCAGGTGCTGGGACACCTACTTAATGACATGTTAGAGCATTCCTGGACTGGTCCAGATGTCTTGCTGGCATGTTGGTAGGAGCTGGTTCCTTTTTTCTGGTATAGCTGAGCACCTTCCCTGTGCAGCTTATCAGGAGACACTGGCTTGCTGTGCGTTGGGACAGCTGCTGGGCTAATGCCACAGTGGACTGATGAAGACATCTTGTATCTAGGAGGCTCAGGAGGAGTGTGTGGCTCTGGGTGCCCCAAAGAGAGAAATACAGAGTAAGTAAAAGTCGGGGGCTACTGATTTGAAATATCCTGAGGGATGTGAAACCTCTCCTGTTTGATGGCAGAACTGGATGTACAGCCAGTATGGTGTTTGATTGGGAGGACGTGCACAGAAGGTGCCCTGGCAGTGGGTGCTGGTGGTTCCCATTCACCCAGCTGTGTGGGGAGAGGTGGGATCAACCAGGCTGTCTGTGGTTCCTGAAGCCAGCCAGTAGCCTCCTTCCACTGTTCTGTGCCAGGGTGATAGGTGCTGTTTGGTCTCTGGGAACACTGGGGGGCTTCATGGCTGGTGCTAGGAGCAGTATCTGCAGTCCTGGAGTCACTTGGGACTACCCAGCATCCCTTGCATTGCCCTGCCCCATGCCCATGAGGGGGCTTAGCCCAGCCATTCTGCAAGCCAGCAAATGCTAAATGCAAAGTTGGTCCCAGTGCTGTGCTAAGAGTTGGCTGGGGGGACATCACCTCCCACCATCTTTTGGGGGTCAGCCCCACTGGGCTGATCTGGCTCTGTGAGCAGCAGTGAAAGGTTCCACTGGGACCTCACCTCTCCAGTTGCCCCTTTCTCTTCTAGCTGCCCTGTCTAGCTGGCGCATGGGTGGTACCTGGGCTTGAGAGAAGTGCAAGGGCCCGGTTTCTAGCTGACTCTACTTGAGGAGGTCAGTTTGGAGTGTCTCCACTCACCCTGCATTGGCTGCTTCTCTCCTGTGTGGGCTTTGGGGAGGTTTCTCCAGCTCTAGGTAGGGTGAGGTAGATGCTCCAAGCCTGGAGTGTACAGAAACCTATGCAAACTGTGCTTAGAGGTCCTATTGGTCTGTCACTTCCCCTCCTTTGGCCAGGCTGCTGGAGAAGTTGCAGGGAGCTGAAAGAAGTCAGTTCTTTCCCAGGTGCCAGCTTCCCTGTTTGTGCAGGTACATGGCTGTGAGTGCAACAAGCTCCCCTGCAGAGGAGGGAAACTCCCTGCCAGATCAGGGGTGTTTTCAGGCCCCACAGATCCTGCGCTGCCTGCATTGGCACCTGTGGATGGTGGGTGCTGCTGTGCAACCTAGCTCCTCTTCTGGAGCAGCATCAGTGGCAGCACTTCAGCTTGTGTTATCTCACATCCAGTCTCATGGGCAGCCTTGTGCATGCATCCATTTGCCCTGGCCTGTTCTGGGGTCACCCTTACAGCTAGGCTGGGGATCGAATGGGGGGACCAGAGAGCCACAGAAGGGGCTGGAAAGAACTGTTTTCTAGAGGGCAGGTTGATGGATTGAATTGGGAGGCTAACCTGGCTTTAATAAAGGCCTTATTCAGAGCCCACTAAACCCTTCCATATGTGGGCGTCATGGCACTTCAAAGCTCGGGGGCAGGAGGGGTGGGGCTGATGGCAGGGGAGCAGGGCTGGGGTGGCTTCTGGTGAAGTTAAGTGCAGCTGGCTCATGTTACGGAGCAGAAGGGGCTGGGAGTGGGAGTCAAACCTGGGGAAGGGGCAGTAGATCCCTGCCAGGTCTACTTCTCTTTGGCCTCTGAGCTGGGCACTGAGTGGCCAGTGCCATGTTCTCAGGGAGTGCAGCAGGACTGGTTGTTCCCTCTAAGCCCAGCGTGTGGCCAGCAGCCACTGGGCCACGGCCAGTGTGGGGGCAGGCTCTGTAACATAGAATGGTGAGTCTCCAGCACTTTGCCTCCTTCCTACCCATGACCCAAGCCACAAGCTGCTGCTGGGGGCTGGACTGTGCAGGGATAGGGCAGGCAGCGTGCTTGTCCTTCCCTGCTGCCCCACTCTTGGGCCCACATGTAGGGTTAGGATGCAAGGCCCAAAAGGGGAGCAGTGAAGGCTGTGTCCAATTTTCTCCATGTAGGCTGTAGACTTGGGGATTCAATGCAGTGTGGTGTCTGGTGTGTGCTTGCTGCCTTGGCCTAGCTGCTGAACTTGGCAGCCAGTGGCCTGGGTGTCCTTGCTTGGGCTCCCAAGATGTGAATGGTGTGTAGAAGGGGGGTGGGTGTGATTGCAAAGCTGCTCCACACCCAGGGGGAAGCAGCAGCAACCTGGCTGTGAGATTCCTGCTCAGGGAGCTGCAAAGCTGTTACTGGGAACATTTGGCAGCTCTCTTGGGCCTGCTGGCAACCTGCTGTAGAGGCCCAGAGGCAGCCCCTGAGGCATCTCAGCATGCTTCACTTGAAGGAATCCTCCTGGGCTGGGCTCTGGGCTGAAGCTCTGCGCTGTGTTGCAGGGATTACGCATCAGGAGACATTCTTGTGCTCAGGGCTGGAAACCACAGCTATTCCACATGGCATGGGGACAGCAAGCAAAAGAGAAACCATTGGGCCCCTTTCTTTGCCTGCTCAGCTCAACCTGATCTGCTGCGTTGATGCACTGCATGCTACCAAATGCCCAGAGCAGGGCTGTGCTTGTCAGTGGCAAAGAGCCTGGCTCTGGCCCCTCGCAGTCTGCAGCAGGCTTCTGTTCATCATGGCCAGCCAAGGGCAGCTGCTTCTGGAGGCTTCTCTGGAGAGACCAGGGGGTGGGGAGGGGCAGAACTAGTGTGGGTCACTGTTCATCTATCCTCCTCTAGCAGAATTAGCCAGCCATGGCCTTGCATGCCATGAATGCATAGGGGCTGGTGCCCCCAGGATGTGCCTCAGTTGCATTAAGCTCCCCATTTTTCTGCCCAGCTTTTCTATCAGTGGATGAATTCAAGCTGACTCTAGCATGGGCCTGCTCAGTCCTGCCAGCATTCATCACAGGCTCCCTCATCCTTAGCAGCATCCCATTCTGTCTCTTTGTGAGGGCCAGTGCAGGACAGAGCTGTTGTGAGACCCCTACCCAGCCCTGGGGCTTAGAGGGCACTCTCTCTCTGGGCACCTGCTATCCCCAGTAGCAAGGAAGCAGCCAGGCTGGGCAGTGCAGGCTGGTGTGCAAGTGGCCCTTGGAACCTATTTCCATCTGTTTGGCTCCGTAGCTGGTGAGCTGGTTTCTAATCCGTACCCCACAGTCTGGTCAGGTGTGTGACTTCCAGTCAATGTGAACTGTGGCTGACCAACACTGGCCCTGATAGCTGGGGGAGCCCAAGCCAGATAAGATTCCTGCATTGGCTGCCCCCCGGTGTATTTGCTGCTCACTGATGACTGCAGCACTTGGCATTGGGCTTCCTGGGCAGGCTCTGGTGCCTGCCCCAAGTTATAGGGCAGTGCTGCCAGGGCCAGCCCCCACAGCAGGGGCATGGCTGCCTTGGCCTGTCCATTCCTCTGTGCTGTGGGAGAATATGGCCACGTATGCTCCTTTCAGCAGATTGTCATGGTCTCATGGTGCTTTGTATCCCCCTGCTACCCAGGCCTGGTAGGGGGAAGCCTGGGTGATGTCTAGGCTGCACCTAGGGGAAGAGGAGCTAGGGGTTGGGAAGCCTGCGGTGGCTGAGCCTAGTTGGAACAGCATGTCCTTGCTGTACTATCTGCTGGCCCAGAGATGCCAAAGGAAAATGCTGTCCTGAGGAGCCAAAACGGCTCTGCACAGCTGGGCTGTACCTCAGCCAGGCAGCATGTGACAGACCCAGCAGCCCAGAGCTGTGCTTCCCAGCACTGCCCTGGGCTACTTAGAAAGGTTTCTGCACCTTGGAGCACTGCCTTAGTGACTGGGAAAGCAGAGCTCTCACCTCCCAGACCAGCCTCAGCCTCTACCTGGATTGATGGATGGGCTCTGGTCAGGCCTGGTTGCTGGGGCTGAGAGGGAGCCCTGCCAGGCTGGCAGCATGACTGGAGATCAAGCAATGGGGGGAGGGTGGTTCTCCTGCCCCAGGCAGGGAGAGAACCCAGAGCTGGTCAGAAGAGGAACAGCCAGCCACCAGCCCCTCTCCAGTTGATCCGTCACTCCCTCTGATCCCCTGGCTGCCTTGGGAACTCCCAAGAGGCCTCTATCCTTCCCCTGGCACCTGGGATGTAGGAAAGAGAAGCACATTACTCCCCCAGCATGCAGGTGGGGGCTGAGCCCTTTTTCTGTGCCCACTGGCCCAGTGCTCCTGGCTTCATTCCTGGCCTTTCTGCCAGCTGTGTGCTCTTCCTGCATCTGGAGCTCATCATCCTGGCCAGGGGCTGAGCCTGAACTTCCCAACAGCGGGGGGCCCCAGCAGGGCTGTCACTGCCCTGAAAAAAGGGTCCGCCCAGAGCCCCACCCCCTGCTGCATGCCCTCCCCCACACACCTGGGCCAAAGCCAGGAGCCAGATTGAGTTCCTTCCACTGGCAGCCTGGCCTAATCTGACCCCAGCCTCTGCCTCTGCCTCCCCCCTGCCACTGCTGGGGCAGGGCTGGTGACAGGTTTGGGTGTAGCCCCATGGGCTGAGTGGCAGTGACACCCCAGGGCCCCAGTTACCTGCTATGTTATCACTGAGCTGCCCCCTCTCCTACCAGAGCAGGCCATCAAGTGGAAGAGCCAGAGAGGATGTACAGGACTCTAGGGCAGTGCTTTTCAAACCACAGGTTAGGACCCAATACTGGGTTGTAGACCCTCAGGTACTGGGTCATGACACTGCTGCTGCCAAAAGCCTGGAATGCATTCTACAATGTAGCTCTTGGGTTGCAAATATAAATGATTATTTCATCTGGACTCTGAGGAAAAACCTATGTATGTCACAAACGTATGGCAGAGCACCCCAGCTGGGTGCAACACCAGGGCTAGTGCTGCCAGTCAGGCACAGTACCAGTTGCATCTACAAAAGGAGGGCACACTATACCAAGTGCACCCCAGCAAAATGCAGTGCCAGTTTTATCCACCAGTGGGTACCCTATGCAAAGTGTACCCCAGCTGCCTGCAGTACCAGTTTTTCCCACTGGAGGGCAGTGGGTTTTGAATGTTTGTGCTTGCATAGGCTGTGCTTGGGTGGAGAAATTTATTCCACCTGGCTGGAGTATGTTGTCTGAGGGTGCCCTCCAGTGGAAACAAATGGTCCTGCACCCTGCTGGGGCATGTTTGCTATAAGCTGCCCACTAACAGAGATGAGATGATACTGCATCTGAGTAGGGTGCATTTGCACTGAGGTGCTCTCCAGTGGAGAAAATGGGTACTTCACCTGACTGGGAAACAGTAAAACAAACGAGTCCTGTGGCACTTAAAAGACTAGCAAATTTATTAATTGCATGAGCTTTTGCAGGGGAAAATCCTACTTCAAAGCATCTGACGAAATAGGATTTTCTCCCACAAAACCTCATGCAATAAAAGAAGGTGTTAAATTTTAAGTGCCACAGACCTTGATTATTTTACTGAACTAGACTAACACAGCTGCCCTTTGGCCCTTGACTGGAGAACATTTGCCATATGGGGCCCTTTGGTAGAAAGAACTGGTATTGCACCCACTTGGGGTGCATTTGCATTGGCTGCCTGTGGCAGAGAAAACTGATATTGTCCCTAACTGGGGTGCATGTGTCCTGTAGTTCCCTCCAGTGAAGAAAATTGGTATTGCACTTAACTGGGATACACTTTCCCTAGGGTGCCGTCTGATGCAAAAATTGGTACTTTGCCCAGCTGGGGTGCTGCTCCCTTCAAGCGGAAGAAATTGGTAGTGCAGGCAACTGGGGTGCATGTGCCCTAAGTTGCGTGCTGGTGCACAGAATTGGTCCTGTACCTGTCTGTTTGCCCTGTGGGTTCCTCTGGTGGAGAAAACCGGTACTGCAACTGGATGAGGTGCATTTGTCCTAGGATGCCCTCTTGGTACTGTGCCTGATAGGTATTTTTGTCCTGGTGAGCCCTCTGTTGGTGACAAAATGGCACTGCACCCTGTTACCAACTTTGCCCATCAACTCGGGGTCTGCTCATTTATTAAGGTTACTTCCTCGGCATGGGGGGGAGGTTCCAATTCCATTAGTGTACTGCTTGTGTCACTTGCCTTTGGGTGGAGCTTACTTCTCCCTTCTGCAAATCCCTCCCAATGGAACCACACTTGCAGGACCTACATTTCCCAAGACTGGGTTTCTAAGTGTGACTGAATGGACTGGGTCTATCAGCACTCTCAGCTGACCCCTTATGCGTCCCTGAACTCAGCAGGCCGGTTTACACAGCACTCGTCTGCTGCTGCCCTTATGTGCCCCTGTACTGCACCAGACTAGACTGGAGTATGCATCTGAGCAGGCTGGGTTAAAACAGCACTGTCAGCTGCCACCCTTATATGCCCCTGGACTCAATGGCTGTGTTCACACAGCCTCCTTATTTCGAAACAACCGAGGTTGTTTCGAAATAAGGTTTTGGCTGTTCACACGACGCATGGTTGTTCCGGAACAACGGGAACCGTTGTTCCGAAACAACCGCATTGTTTCGAAACAAGTTAAACCTAGTCTGTGGGCGAAACAACGTTGTTTCGCAACAGTTGTTTCAAAACAAGGCCGTGCGAACGTGTTGTTTCGAAACAACGGTGGTTTCGAAATGACTTGTTTCAAAACAACCGTCGTCTGAACATGTTGTTTCGAAACGACAGTGAGTCGTCTCGAAATAACTGTTGTCCGGAATTGCTATTTCGATTCCGGCTTTTCTCCTTATTTTGAAGTGACTTTTTTGCTAATTTGAAATAAGTCATTTCGAAATAAGGCGTTACGAAATAACCCCCTGTCTGTAAACACAGCCAATCAGGCTGGGTCAAAACAGCACTTTCAGCTGTCACCCTTATGTGCCAGAGGTTCAGCACTCTGGGTAACCCCTTAATGAACAAACCTTACAAGGAATTGGGCATCACAGGGATCTTTGGCTAGGTAAAGGAGCGTTGCTGCAGAGCAATATAGGGAAGCCAAGAACACAGAGGAAGCCTGCAACCAGCTTGATTAGAAAAGTTAATTCATTGCCAGGTACATAAAACTTATGAATAATTATAAAAGGAAAGAAAAATACCCAAACAGTTACAATATTAATAACCATACAAAAAGAGGAAAAATGACCAAACAGTTACAATATTACCCAGTTTCAATTATAGTATTGGGGAAAGCTAGCCCAAGTGGATTACAAAAGATCAGGTTTAGAGAATTATAGTTGGACTAAGAGGAGAAAAAAAAAAAGCAAGGTGTGGGGGGCGTCTCACCACTCAGTGCAGCTCAAAGGTACCCAGGAACCAGGCTGTTCAGCTTAGGGTCTGGAGTGCTGGAGACGGGCAGAACCTCCACCATGATCAGCAAGGAGAAGGTGAAGTCCCAGTGGACCTGATGCAGCTTATAGGTCCAGGCAACAGATCAGGCATCAGAACAGATTCAGAACTAACTAATTCTTTAACTAACTCTCATGTGGAACTTAGGTAGGGATTTTTCTAGGGAAGAAACAATGGTTTAAGGTGAAACACTAGGTTCTTTGAGTAATGTCCCTGTCTGCTCCACTCTAGGTGCGTGGCCAGCCCCGTGCCTTCAGATCGGAGATTCCTTAGCAGCCTCCACGGGGGCAACCTGCACTCACCAGCAGGGCTCACTACCTCGCACCCTCAGTGACGTGCACAGTCGCCCCCCTTCAGTTCCCTTCTTACCGCTTCGGCGTTCAGACGGAGTCAGCTCTCTCTTCAGCCTTAGCACCAACGGCCGTTTTAACAGCCATCGCTCCTCTAGTCAATTTCACAAGTCTAAGAATACAGCAGTTGAGGAATCACATACATGGACAAGAAACACTAACAAACAAAACAGACAACAGATAACACACTGAATATGCCTACCCCACAGGGGTTCAAGCATTGTACTTCCTGCGGGGACACTATGCCAGTGTCAGACGGGCGTTCCCTGTGCATCAGGTGCCTGGGCGAGGGTCATGTAACACAGCAGTGCCCCCACTATAAAAAATTCACCACGCAGGCCCGCAGGGAGCGGCAAATGAAATTGAAGCTTTAGCTTATGGAGGGCTCTTTGAAGCCTGCATCTGACCCTGGGCGGCAGCCATGATCGCCGCAGCCTCACAAGTGGTGGTCGGCTGCTTCCTCCCCCACGCCTTCCAAAAAGGCTAGGGGTGAGCTATTTACAGAGAGTGCCCGGCGCAAAAGGGGCTCTAGCAGTTCCGGAGGGAACAAAGTCCACCTAAGCAGTGCTAGAAAAGAGCATGGGTGTGAAAAGCCGGCCGCGGGGAATAGGCAGCTGCTGACCCTGGAGGCAGCTAAGGACGTGGCGCTGTTGATAGTGAACACGGTGCCGCAGATCCCACTGGCGGTGCCATTTGTGCGGCCAGACCCACCTGTTAATCCCATGGCACCAGCCCAGGTGGTGGGCACCATTGTGGATGCGGCACCGAGTGGCACGGTGCCTAGCACGGCGCTGCAGCCGGCTCCTGCACCGGACATGGCCCCGCTGCTGCTGGAGCGGCACCGATCAGGGGCAGGGGAACAACCGGCCCCACCACATGCAAAAAGAAAGCACAAGCAGCATCATTTAGAAGTTGTGGGGAGTGATCGGTCTTTGTCCTCCCCGATATCTCCGCTGTTTAGTGTCCATTCTTCAGATGAGGACGTCCCCTCTTTGAGTTTTTCTAGTGGGGGATATACTTCATTGGGGTCTTGCTCCACGAGTCCAGTGCCACCTGGTGACAAAGGTGATCATGGCACTCAGGCACAGACAGCTGCTGTGGGCACTCCACCACTGCCCCCTTTGGGCATGAATTGGCCATATGCAGGTCCATGGTTCGGCTGGGGATGCTAGCCTCAGTTTGGACTGCTACAAGCTCTGCCAGTGCCAGTACAGGGTGAAGCAAGCACTCAATGCCTGCCCTCATTAGTCCCAGCACAACAACAACCGCTGTTAGCCCCACAAAAAGCGCAGCAGCCACTGGGGCAGGATGAATCAGGAGACGAGCCTGGTCCTCACTCAAAATCTGAAGAGGGAAAGCAGGTCCAGGAGTTGTTTAAGAGTGGCAGACACTCTGGACACCTACACAGCATGAAAGCATGACTCAGCATAAGTTGTACAAGATCATACAGTCATCAACCTCGACAAAGGTGGCACTTCTGATGGATGATGGGCTCATGGAGCCAGCGAATCAAATATGGCAAGTACCTGCTATAGCAGCTCAAACCAACAAAAAGGCGAATAAAAAGTACTTTATAATGCCAAAGAGCAATGAGTTTTTATTTACGCACCCTCAGCCCAACTCGTTGGTCATAGAGGCAGTGAACCAAAGGGCAAAGCAGGACCATTACAAGACGACCCCGGCGGACAAGGAGGGCAAGAAGTTGGACCTTTTGGGGAAGAAAGTGTACACTTCCACAGCCTTTCTACTGAGGGTCACAAATTACATGGCGCTGCTAGCTAACTACGACCATGATATATTTTCACAGCTGTCTGAGTTACTTACCTGCTTACCTGAGGATAGAAAAGATCAAGTCAAGGCATTGATTAGGGTAGGTCAACTCACCGCAAGAACAGCACTGCAGGCTTCCCTGGATGCAGCAGATGCGGCGGCTAGGGCCATTGGGACAGCCGTTGTGATGAGGCGAGTGTCCTGGCTTCATGCGACTGCACTGCCGAGGCAGATGCAGGCGACAGTTGAGGATCTCCCTTTCAGTCGAGACAGGTTGTTTGGACAAAAAATGAATGAGGTGATGCATACCCTCAAAGATTCCAGGGCAACGCTGCACACCCTGGGAATAAATCCAACGATCCCCAATAGGAGAGGCCAAAGATTCCAACCCTACAGGAATAGATATCCCCAGTTCAACCAGGGAAGGAGACCGGAAAATTCTAGATCGTGTTCTCGGCAACAGCAGCGCTGAAGACAAGGCAATCAGTCTGCAAATAACCCCCAACCATCGAGTACCAGACAGCAGTTTTGAGGGTCTGGTCAAGGGTTTGTCCAACCACCCCGTTTCAGTGGACAATCTCATCACCAACGTACCACCAACTTTCCTTGACAGACTCCTCCCTTTCTTCCATCAATGGGAGGCTGTTACATCAGACAAGTGGGTTCTCAATACCATCTTGAAGGGATATACTATCCCCTTCCTATCCGAGCCCACTTCCCACACCCCTACCCCCTCCCTTTTGAGGGACCCATCTCACGAACAACCGTTGGCTCAGGAAATAGACAGTCTCCTCGGCCTGGGGGCGATAGAAGAGGTTCTGCCCTGATACAGGAACAAGGGGTTTTATTCACACTATTTCCTGGCAGTGAAAAAGTCAGGGGGGTGGAGGCCTATACTAGACCTCAGAAGGCTAAACAGGCATATAAAGACAAACAGATTCAAAATGGTGATGATCCCTGAGTATACTTCCTGCACTGGAACAGGGGGATTGGTTGGCTTCCCTTGACCTAAAGGATGCCTATTTCCACGTGTCCATTCACCTGGCACGCAGGAAATATCTCAGATTTCTAGGCCAGGGCAAACACTACCAGTACACCGCGATACCCTTTGGTCTGTGTACGGCACCGAGGGTGTTCTCAAAAATCATGGCAGTGGTTTGTGCACATCTCAGGACATTGGGAGTGACAATTTTCCTGTACCTGGACGATTTTTTGATAAGGGCAGGATCTTTTTCCGAGGCCCTGCAAGCTGTACAGACAACGGAGAGGATCTTCCAGCGTCTGGGGCTGGCAATAAATTACAAGAAGTCCTCCCTTCGTCCTTTGCAGGAGATAACATTCACAGGGGTGAGAATACACATGCTGACAGCACGGGCCTATCTCCTCCGAGAGTGGTATGAGAATATTGTCGACCTAGTCCGAATAGTGAGATCTTTCCCCACAGTACCGGCACGCATCTGCATGCAGCTACTTGGCCACATGGTGGCCACAACTTCTCTGGTGAGGCCCGTCAGACTATGTATGCGACCCTTTCAGCTGTGGTTTGCCAGTGCACTTTTTCAAGATAGGGCACCAACACTTACATCACACTCTGGCTCCTCCAGGTGTTATCAAGTAGTCGCTAGAGTGGTGGACAAGCGAGGACAATTTGTTGCACAGCGTACCTTTTCTGTCGCCGCAGACGGAATTACTTATGACGACAGATGCCTCCCTGACAGGGTGGGGCGCATATTTACTGACAGAGATGGCTCAGGCCATGTGGTCGGCATGCGAGAGACGCTTGCACATAAATATCTTGGAAATGAGGGCAGTGCGCAATGCGTGCAAATGCTTCCTACCCGTGATTGCGGGGAAAGTGGTGAAAGTGTGCACAGATAACATGGCTTGTATGTATTATGTCAACCGCCGGGGGGGGCACAGTCCAAAGCGCTTTGCTTAGAGGCGATGAAATTATGGGCTCTGTGGACTGATAGCCCCTTACTGAGAGTGAATGGGCCTTTTGATTGGCCACTCCCGCTTGGAAGCAGGACTCTGAAACAGACAGCCCCAGGGCCAGTGGGAGAGGCCAGTGTCCCAGGATGGCCTGATTGATTGATTGAAAGTGCTCCCCTGCCCCTGAGCTGAAACTGCAGTCTGGACATGCCTGGGCAAGCCAATGTGTGAGTGTGTGTGGGGCCGAGCTAAGGAGGAAGCACTAAGCAGCCAGCAGCTGGGAGCCAGAGGACCCAGGAAGGGAGGCCAGGCTGAGCTGATTTGTGCAGAGGAGACCCACAGCAGCTGGACCAGCAGAAAGCCAAGTGGAGCTGAGCAGAGCAGAGCTGGAGGCAGTGACAGAGCTGGAGTTGCCTGAAGCTGGGGCAGGAGGCCAGAGAAGGAGCCCAAGGTGCTGAGTTCATCTGTGCAGCCCCACAGCAGGAGGACCAGAGGAGCCACACTGAACCAGAGCAGCAGCTGGGAGCCGGAGTTGTGCAGCCATCTGGAGCTGGGTGTGGTGAGCAGCTGGGGAACAGTGAAGGGGGGCTGACGCTGGGAAGAAGGGCCCTGCCCCTGGAGCTTGGGGACGTGTGGCCACAGCTGGAGCCTGCATCTGGCCCCCTGGATCATCCAGTCGCAGCCAGGCCTGGGCAGAGGGCTTGCAACGTGGAGGACAGACTGTGAGACTGTTCCTCAGGCCCCAGAGACTCTGTTTGTAGTGCTCCCACGCCAGGCGGCGGTGCTGGGGGTTTACTGTTCACCTTTTTCCACTTTTTTCTATTTTCTTATTGGGTTATTCTTTTTATTTCTGTATGCTTAAATAAATTGTATATAGTGTATATAGTAACTGGTGGGCCAGAAGAGTGGTCAGTGCGGTCAGCACCCCGGAGTGGGGACACCCTAGCCCTGTCCGGAGAGACCACGATAAGAGTGGGGGTCGAGCCCCCAGAAATCCTGGGGCCCAGCCTTGTTGGGGTTACAGAGACTCCTCCAAACATGAGATTGGGAGGTGAGCCTTTGAGGTCAGGCAGGCCTTGGGGTGAAGGAAGTGGGAGCAGGGACTCAGATCCTTTTGCTACCCACCTTCACTGGGGTGGTATACAAAGTCTGGGAAGTTCCCCACAAGAGCGGGTCCATCCCCCCCACTTACATATTATGTGAACCACCGGGGGGGGGGGGCACAGTCCAAAGCGCTTTGCTTAGAGGCGATGAAATTATGGGATCTGTACATACACAACAGTATAGACATCTCTGTTATTTACTTGCCAGGCAGGGACAACAATGTAGCAGATACACTGAGCAGAACTTTCGAGAGGGCACACGAGTGGGAGATACGTCTGGACATCATTCCGCAGCTGTTTCAGCTGTGGGATCTACCCTTGATAGATCTATTTGCGAGCCAGGCCAACAGCAAATGTCAAGAATTTTGCTCCCAGGCAGGGATAGGGAAGGGGTCCAGAGGGGATGCCTTCCTTGTCAGCTGGAGAGGGGGTCTGCTGTATGCGTTTCCCCCAATCCCATTGATTCCCAGGACTCTGTGGAAGATCCGGCGCGACGGGGCCTCCGTGATAATGTTGGCACTGGCTTGGCCCAGACAGACCTGGTACACCAGTCTTTTGCAGATGTCAGCAAGGACTCCAATTATGGTTCTGAAGGTTTCAGACCTCCTGACACAGGAAAGGGGCAAAATCCTTCATACTTACCTCAGCAGGCTGAACCTCATGGCCTGGTACCTGGATGGTACACTGACTTAGAGTTCCAATGTTCACAACAGGTCAAGGAGGCCCTTCGGAACAGTAGAAAACTGGCTACCAGACGGACTTACCTTCAGAAATGGCGCAGGTTCGCAGTTTGGTGTCAGAACAGCAAAGATCCTGTCTCAATTTTGATTCCTGACCTGCTCGACTATCTTCTATACCTGAAAAATACAAGACTGTCTGTTAACACCATAAAGGTTCATTTAGCAGCAATATTGGCATTCCACGAACCGGTACAAGGGGTGTCAGTTTTCTCTCATCAGGTGATTAAGCGCTTCATGACAGGGTTGCAGAACTTGTACCTGCTACGTCAACCACCCGCCCCGCCGTGGGATCTCTCCATGGTTCTTAGGGTACTGATGGGAAGACCGTTTGAACCTATGGCAAAGTGTTCATTATTACACATGTCAATGAAGGTGGCCTTTCTAGTGGCCATAACATCAGCCAGGCGTGTGGGTGAACTGGCGGTGTTAATGGCGAGTCCTCCATACACTGTTTTTCATAGAGAGAAGATCATGTGGCCACATCTGAGGTTCCTCCCAAAGATAGTGTCATCTTTTCACATGAATCAGACAATACACTTACCAACGTTCTTTCCTAAGTCGCATGATAGGCCACAGCATGCTCTGTGGCACATGCTTGACATGAGGCAGGCCGTAGCCTTTTACCTGCAGAGAACTAAGCCATTTCGGAAGACTCCGAAGCTCTTTGTGTCCATAGTGGATTGGTCCCAGGGGCTGCCGATCTCAAAACAGAGACTTTCCAAATAGATATTGGGTTGTATAAATACAGCATATGAGTTGAAGGGACTGCAACCCCCAGAGGGTGTTAGGACTCATTCTGTGAGATCCATGGCAGCTTCTGCAGCTTTCTTGAGCAACATCCCTATAACAGAGATTTGTAGAGCAGCCATGTGGGGGCCAGCAGACACGTTTGTGAAGCATTATGCGATTGATCAGCTGTCTAGGGCGGATTCGGCGGTGGGTCTGGCAGTGCTCCTGTCAGTTCAAGGGGCAGGCTTCGAAGTACCCTCTGCCAGATAGAGGCCAGCTCGGTAATCACCTAGGCTGTGTTCACACGCACAGGGTTATTTCGAAACAAGTTGTGTCGAAACAACTTGTTTCGAAACAACACCTTATTTCGAAATATCTTATTTCGA